>PQWD01008640.1:0-12906 GCA_019425675.1 Leucinodes orbonalis
AAGTGAACAGGACGATCAGGATGCTCACCTGATGGTAAGTGATACGCCTAACCATGACAGAGCGGTATTGAAGGATACCAACAACTGACAAATAATTATTATCCTCCATCAATGCCCACTGCGCCCGTCACTTCACTAGTAATATCGCTAGCTACAGTGCCCTCATCCCGAAACACTAAAGTCACCATATCTGGCATTGCGTTGCTACCTACATAGAAGACTCAATATCGAGTCTACCACCTAGCAAAAGTTAATTTTTAATATTACTCATACGTTGGTAGGATGGATATAAGATAGAAACACACAGTATTTTGAGTAAATGGTTTTAATACGTACGTATAACAGAACTGTATGTCCGTAAATATATCTACTTAAAAACAGAGTTATAAATGTATAAGAAAATTAATTAATATGCTTGCTTTTACATCATTATTTGGCGTCACCATACATGATCCAAATCTATTTTTATCTTTCTTAACCTACTTAGGCGTTTACAGACCACCTAGTGGTACCTAGAGATAGTACCACTAACCTAGAGATAGGTACAAACATATGATTGTAAATATCGTCGAAATAATAAATATACACAAGATTTGAAAACCGATTGAGATATTTGGTTAGCGGAAGAGTGGAGTAACGGGATTAACTCTTATCATAGTCTCCATAACATTTTTTTAAATTAAAAACATTGGAGAAGCAATATTTACTACATGATATATATGATATATATATTTCTCTCATAATATATATATAATATAATATATATTATATATATATATATATATATTATATATATATATATATATATATATATATATATATATAATATATACACAGTGTGGTCGCTGATATACAGTCATGGTTGTCCTTTTCGATTTACAATAGTCTCATTTATGTTATAATAAAAATTGTAGAATATCTGTATTTCCATGATTTACAATAATTATTGTATTGTAGGTTACATGTTTTTCCTCCAAAATATGTAATAACGTAAATAAATCAAACATTACATTCATTCATATCAGTGGGTTCGTTATATGTTATTTTATAATGTTTTGTGTATTCTTAAAATGGACATGGGTTAGGTTGGAAGGAATTCAAAATCTTAGTGCCGACTTAAGACTATTATCTATTTATGTCAAATAAAACGAACTGCGTGAGTTACAAACGAATAGTGACTTTCATTTACAGAAAATTTTATACTCGTAATTTTATATCATTAATAAGTAAGAACGAAAAACAAAAAAGGAAACTACTTAGTGGTTTACTTCTCTCATTCGTAGTGCGCCAATGGTCTTGGAATACAAAATATCCACTGTTGTTCATCGACAACCCTGTGGGAGCTGGCTACAGCTTCACTGGCAGCACGGATGGTTACGTCGACAACATGGACGATGTGAGTTACGTTAAGTTTCATTTTTTTTAAATATTAATCTTTATCATCCTTATAGGCGTACCACTAAGGGGCATAGGCCTTTCCACACCGATACGAGTAGCTTTGAAATGAAAAATGAGATTGGGCCATAACCTACTGGGTATTACTCCCATCTTAAGATTGTAGCCGAGGTTGAAGGCCCCTCCATAGCACGGAATCATATTTTTGCTTCTCTCTGCAATGTCCTAGCCACAGTGAATACATCGTACAAAGTGAAAGTCACTTCGAACCCACGTCCCACGGATTACGAAGCGATCTAGTCCTATACTAAGTATTAGCCTGTAATAAAGGTATTTAAAAACGGATACACATACCTTTATACTTACCTGCATTACCTGCATACGCCAATGAAGAGATTCAAATGGCCCGGGTGTATAACTGAGGCCTATACACCCTTTACGGGTAGGCTCATGCCCCTCGTAAAAATGAGCTGATGATGATGAATCATAAGTGATCTCCCCAAAGCTAACAGTGTGATAAAATAAACGATAGTTAGATGTAAAAAAAAATATAATGAGCGTTTAAGTTGTATTTTTGGACACAGACACATCTCAATTAAAACCATGATTATTTTGATTCTAGTGCGCTGAACACCTGTACAGCGCTCTCCAGCAGTTTCTAGAGATTTTCCCTGAGCACCGCGAGGCACCCCTATACATCGCGGGAGAGTCGTACGCGGGCCACTACATACCGGCTTTTGCCTACAGGATTCTACACCCAAAGCCGACCAATATCAAGCTGAAAAACACCACAGTTAACCTACAGGTGAGTCAAAGTCTAAATTTATTTATTGATTTTTTAAAAAGCTTGTAGATACTAGTGAAAAATCACAACAAAAGTGGAAACATTGAAGAGCCCCTCAGTGACCTTTTAATAATAATAAATATCCACTGACATTCACACAGCGCCATCTAGTGAAAAACTAAGCAAATAGCCTGTAATATGGGCACCAAACAACGGATGAATATTACTTATAAATATTTTTTTGTAAATACTTACATGTTATACATAGAAACACCCAGACCAATACAAACAAACATGTTCATGCACACAAATGTTTGTATTTCCCGGAGATCGAATCCGGAACCCTTGCGTGTAAGAGCCGACGTCTCAACCACTTACACCAGATGGGTTGACTTTTTCTCGTAAAATATTTATGTATTGGTCGCTGTTCGCCTTCACAGTTTCACCGGGCTTATGAAGATCACAGATGGTCAGCCTCTAAAATATATGAAACGAACCCAAGAGCGTCCCAGAGCGGGACTGGTATCTCGGCTTTGGGTGTTGCAGACAGTAACGCAGATAGATAAGTGTCGAACCTACCTTAGTCGAATGTAAGAAAGAAGAAAGAAGAAAGAAAAAATCTTTATTCAAATAAATCTGTTACAGATACTTTGAATCGTCATTGTTATTATTATGATATTTTTTGTGACTCTACCACCGGTTCGGAATAAGTAGGATCTTCGAAAGGAGCCGGCAAGAAACTCGAGTTACTCTTTAATCTTTTTATATCAGTGGTTACAGTTTTGTCATTTACCTACACATAGATTTACAATAATTTATTACAAAGATTTTGTAACTGGAACACTAAGTGCAAGACCACACATCTTTATCCGAAATATTCTTCTATTGTATAGTAACCTTTTTTCATGAGGGTTTTTTAATCTTTAATTTAAACTGGTGAAAGGCAATTCGGCAAGATTTTTGGTATTTTATTAAAGAATGTTATGCTCTTCCAACAATGATTTTCCTACTTTACTTAGTCTAAGATTTGGACAGCAAGTTTGTTTTTGTTCCTAGTATTAAAGTTATGTACGTCACAATTTTTTTCAAACAAATGAAGATTTTTGTGGACATAAACTAGATTATGGTAATGTATGAGACGCTACTGTTAAAATATCGATTTTTTTAAATACTTCCGAAGTGAATCACGTGGTCTAAGGTTATAAATGTAGGTACCTTTGTCATTTGTAAGAGGATACAGCTCGTCATCGTTTTAAGTCGTAAGATTCTTTGTTATAAAGTATACGCCTGGAACTTGAACCAGGATGAGGTACAGCTAAATATGTCATTATAGTGATTTCTGTCTCATCTTCGCGACTGTTAAACATGTAGAAAGACATCAAAAATAATAAGTAAAAATGCGCAACACAGAGCGCCCTCCAATCGATCGACGACTTGTGAAGGGTCGCTGGTTGAGACTACCATAGTTATTGTTTCGTATAACTCCACATTTTTGAGTAGCGTGTAAAATAATTTCCTACATTTTTACAGGGACTAATGCTGGGAACCCAATGATAGACCGCCAGAGACGAAATCAACATGACTTCAGTGTACTACACTGGGGCCTCATAGACTCCCAAGGCGTCGAAGCAGTGCGACCGCTACAGGAACAGTATGCAGCAGCTATAAGAGACCACAAAATATAGAAGCTATCATGTAAGTTGACATCATGTAAATGTAGAATTATGTCATGTGGTGATGACAATGTTACGTAAATTGACATCTGTGAAATGAAGAGCCTATCATGTTAGTTGATATCATGTAAGATTTAGAAGTTTGTCACGTTAACATCATCACAGATATGATATCTACTATACTAATATAAAGCTGAAGAGTTTGTTGTTTGAACGCGCTTATCTCAGAACTACAGGTTCGATTTGAAAATTCTTTCAGTGTTAAAAGCTTATTTATCGAGGAAGGTTATAGCTATATATCATCACGCTACGAGCAATAGAAGTGGGGCAGCAATGAAGAATGTTTCAAAATCGGGGTATTTTTTCATATTGGAGCTTCGCTGCGTACGCTGAGTAAACGGTTAAAAGTTTCACAAAAGTCTGTATGAGAGTATTGTTCTCTTTTAAAGGTCTACAAAAAAGTCCGCAACAGCATATGTCTATCTTTTAAGGTTAGCTTACTATAACATATTTTTTGCTAAAAAAAAATCTGAAATTGACCCCGAAACCTTTCAAGTTGGAGGGAGGGGGAATCCTATTATATATTTCTTTTCTGTAATAAACTCCAAAACCTTTAAAGTTGGGCGAAGGATTCCTATGAAATATATATATCTTATTATCCAAATAATTATAATTTAAATAAAGTGGTACCGTGTTATCCCGAATTTAATGCGAGCGAAGCCGCGAGCAAAAGCTAGTTCAATATATATGTAAAAGGTAGAAGCCGAGGCCTGTCGTGTAAGTTGACATTATGAAAAAGAGACTGTCATGTAAAATAATATTATGCAAGATGTAGAGGCCTATCATGTAAGTTGACATCATATAAAATTTATAGACCTGTCATGTAGATTATACTCTGCAAGATGTAGAGGCCTATCATGTAAGTTGACATCAGGGAAAATGTAGAGACCTGTCATGTAAAATGATACTTCTATGTACATTATGAGCACAATGATATGACCATGATAAAAAGGAGAAAATAATTTTCCATGACACAATGCATTTTACATATTTACGACAAGCAATACTTCAAGGGCGTCAGGGCACACACTGTTTGAAGTACTATTTGGCATTTTCTCTTTTATTTACTAACACGCATCTCACTGGAACAGTTCTTGGCTTAAAGCCATCTGATACTGCGCTCGATATTGTTGACAAAAATAATTTTGCACAATTACGTTGTTTTCAAAAATTACATTTCCATTTAAATACTTATACAAATACACGTTCATTATGAATAAAGATATTATAATGTTTATCGATTAGATCTTAATATTTATTGAACACCACATATATATTAACCCTTTGGCCGCAAATGACGCCTTAAGGCGTCAGAAACAATATTTAACTATTGTGTCTGGATCCCCGGTGTTTATAGGTTAAGTTACGTTTCGCAAAGAAATGAATCTTAATCTTACGTTAATTATCTTCGTTAGCTTAGCAATTTAAACTTTTAGAGATCTTTACCAAAGAAAACCGTAAATTCATAAAATATACGATACAATTGTTTTATCTCATGCCACTCATATAATGGATTAGTGGGAGACAAACAAGTAATATATCTCCAGTGCTTCGGAAGGCACGTTAAGCCTTCGGCACCAGCTACTATTCATTCATATATTCCTATGATCCGTTATCAGCTATTAGTCGTTATCAATTAAAAGAGCGAAATAAGATAATTTGAAGGCTGAGAGCCTTCTGCGCTCGTCACTCGCCCAGTTAAAAGTTGCCAAAGAAATTATTTCTTAAATATATATAATAGAATATAAAATTATTTGCAGTTGCGCGAGAAGTTGCTGGACAGAATAGAAAAGCGGGCGTATCAACTGCAATCGTACAATGTGCTAAAAGACGCCATGCACCTCTCCGGCTTCATAAGCTACGTGACCAGTGAGCCGATTAAGGAGGCAATCCACGTGGGAGACAAGGGGTTCGACTTCACCGATGGCATAGCTTACGCCAAACTGATCAGAGATAACTTTGTAAGCCTCACTCCGAAGGTGGAAGAACTGCTCGAGCATTACAGAATACTGATATATTGGTACGTATTTTATAATTTAACTTTTAATTTTCTCTTTCATTAAAGATGTGTGTGGTCATGTGGTGTAAACGTAGAGAAGGTGGCATTAATTGCCAGCAAGAGTTTCGGGTTCGATCACCAGATAGTACAAACATTTATATGTATAATACGTATGTTTTTACAAAAAAGTATATAAGTATGTTTAGCCGTTGTTTAGTATCCATATTTTATTTTATTTTATTTTTATTTTATTTTATTCGGAACACCAACAGCACTAATACAGTTTTTTGAATTACAATTAGAAGTACAAGTGATCTAAGCTATTTATAGGTATTCGCAAATTATTTTTAAGCCAGTGTGATCTAAAAAAATTAAAATATAAGGATAAAAACTACATTTCAAAAATTCTGAAGTAAATATCTTAGCTACATTCGCAGGTTTTAATTGGAACATATCAAACTTCCATGAGTTTTGAGAAATTATTAAGTGATATACTTGCTCGTACAAAAAAGGAGTTGCGCCTATAATTCGTTTTATACTTAGGTTATTGCAAGAGGTGATGCCGTCTAGTCGGTAATTACGTGGAACAGATATATCAGCTGTTAACAAATTAGGACAATCTATCATACGTTAGCAATTTTTAATAAATAGCGATATCACGTACTTGTCGCCGTTTTCTAGCAAAAATCGGTACCTTTGACATCTAGTCTCATATCCGTGTTCTTTATACCGCATTTAAACTGTAGATATCTTAGAAATCTTTTTTTGAATTGATTCTAGTGTATGAGGTGATACACATTATATGTGGATCCAGATTTCAGAGGCATATTCAAGAATACTACGCACGTAAGCACAGAAAAGAAATTTTAATAGGCTTGATTAATTAAAGGAACAAGTTGATCGTATTATTAAACCAAGCAATTTTGAGGCTTTTTTAACCATGTGATCAATGTGTTAATCGAACAAAAGTTTAGAATCCTGAATCAATCCTAAATCCTTCATAAACGTAACCCTAGACAGAGCCTTATTGCCATTATAATAATATATTACTACAGGTTATTGCCTAATTTTGTTAGCGCTGTGTGAATACATAGGAAATTATATGTACGTTTTTCCGACACTTTTACGGTGAAGGAAAACATCGTGAGGAACCTGGCTGCGCCCGCGATGGATTAAGAGTGGGCGTAAAGTCGGCCAATCCGCACTGGGATGACTAAGTCCTAATCATCATTTACAGGTGGGCTTGTGCCCCTCGGTTGGGACGTAATATGAGCTGATATGAAGCACTTGGCCAGCGTAACAGAAACGGTCCAGTGTCCCCAATTATGGTGGAAAACATAACGGGAGGGCTTTGTACAGCTTGAGAGTTAGGATGTAGAAAGTTCTCTAACAATTATATCTATCTTAAAGAACTTTACATTTTATTCGCTCGAAGACTATTGCGGAAAGATTATTGTTAATACAACACAATTATTCTGAGCGAGTCTGACCATTTATAGCGCCTAACAAGGTACTTTCTTCAACAGTGGTCAGTTAGACCTGACTGCGCCGTGTGTGCTGAACGCTGAGGCCAGGCGGAGGACCTGGCGGTGGAAGGGTCGAGACGCTTTCTTGAAAGCGCCACGTCAACCTTGGTGGTACAACGAGACCTTAGCTGGGTGAGTAGATCGTGCATTATTTTCCAATTTTTGTTTTTGATCTATATTAAATCGAATTTTTAGTAGGAAAATTATTGGAATTGTATGAATGTTCTTCCTTAGGTACTGTATTATAATAAGCCTTATAACTACAATTAGTGCAAATTAATACAGGAAATATATCCACACAAAACAAAGATAAAAATATGCCGATTCAACTGACGAATCCTAGCGTTATACGCAGGGTATTTTTAGTTCAAATTTAACAGAAAACTTTTGCAGCGTTAAACAATGATGCCTTTTTATTACATTATAGTATCTTACCAACAACACTGCAAGTTTTAAAACTATAATCTTAAATAATTTTCCTCCTAAATAAATTAAATTTCTAAACTTTATTTAAGCTCTCGTATGGTAAGGCAGCGGTTTCAATATTAAACATGACTTTTTTTAATACAATAATACATACGATTTCAGATACGTGAAGAGTGGGGGCAACTTCACTGAAGTGCTAGTAAGAGTGCTGGTCACCTTCTCCCATGGACAAGCCCGCAGAAGTGCTAAACCTAATTTCTACTTCATAAGGGGTATCAGTTTGCCTAACCCATCGAATTACAGGAGGATGAAAACGACTCTCCTCCTTACCCAGAAAGTACCACACAGACACAGCCACCGCGAAACAAAGTCACAGAAAGCGGACATACCAAAAAATACAAATCATCCAGTTAATCACAAGTATTGTACTCAATGGTATTTGCACTCATTATAATTGTAGGAGCATGTATTTGATAAAATGGAAGAAACGCACAGATACCTACTTCTACAGTATGGTAGATAATGCCAGTCTTAGTGATGTGTTAACAATGGATTAGATAATACATGAGGATTGAAAACATTTTTTTAATTGGGATATTACTGGATTGGAACAGAAATCGAGTGTCTCGCTGGTAGATATCCACTGCAATGTCAATAATCATCCTGTGAAAAAGCAGGATATTATTATAACTATCTTATTTATCTAATTAAAAAAATGATGTTTTAAGTGTGATACTTGATTACTACAAACGTGATGTAATATTGTTTCATAACATACAAGAAATATATGAATGAGCCCACACAAACCTGTGGACTTTTCAGCTATCATCCCTATTATACGAAAGAGACTTTTAAAAGTGCCTTTTTAACTACATATGTATTTATTTAATTAAAAAAAAACTTTTTATAATCTTTTTTTGTACAAACGGTCTTAGTAAAATCAAAACTAAAAACTATGATTATTTTATTAATAGGCAACTCTAATTATCGTGTAGGTATTATGTCATAGAAACTATGTTGTATTTTTAAATCATTTAATTTAATGAATTGGCAAAGCATTTTAAGGATAAAATCATACTTATTAAATAGTAAATTAACATTAAGCATATTTAATTCTGGCAGTTAGTACCTACGCAAATCTAAGAGTTTCTTGATTTAAACCTTGTTCTTTCAGGTAAGTTTAAATAAACGAATTAAAAGAATGTTACTAATTCTTACAAGTGAATATGCTACAAAATGTTAATATTGCCATTATTTTTATTTATGGTTGTATAAACATTGTCCGTCTTATTTCAAAATTGAATACTAGGTTTAAAATTTTATTAAACCATAAACTTTGGCAGGTATAACTTTGGTCGAAATGAAAGGATGGAGCTAGTCATTATTATCGAGTAACCAAAATAAAAACTAAAATTGAAGTAGGAACGTAAGCAGATATTGGTAGATTTATTTGTATGTCCGTAAAGGCTGTGCCTTGTGAACTATATCCAAGTGGTGCTGCAAATTATTTGTTAAATTAACAAACACTTTTGGAATGCTTAGCTATATTTTGTAATAAAAAAGTTTAAAATTATTATTGTTTTATTGCCTTATATCTTTAAACTCCAAATACAGATTGCATATACATACATATTATGTTATTACTATTAATAGTCCCTAACCACCCACAACGTTTCAATACTCTTGCCAATTTATAGAAAATCTCAACTTATGTACAAACTTGTACAAGCTTAGAAAGTAAGTGCAAGGAATATAATAAATACTTAGGTAGGTATTGACGTTGAGTTTTAAAATGTATAAATATATTTATTCTACACAGCGACCACACAATGTCGCTGATTCTACTCATAAGTCAAGCTACTATCATTTTTATCATAGCTTGTGTAAGGTTTATTTAACGAAATAATAACCAACGATTGAACGTAACATTTTACGTTATTTTATTAATCAATCTGTCGGAAGATACAGTATTATAGGTGGTGTTTTGTGCGAAAACATTTTTTATGTTTCCAGCATTCTTGTACAGATTTTTTGCTTTTGACCCGACTGTCGCAGGTGGGTCCTTTCTTAATAGTCTTTTTGAGAATCAGCTGTATAAATATGTACGAGTACCTAAATAGAATAAATGTTGTCATCATTTGTTTGTCTCCACCTTCAATACAATGAAAAGTATATAATGTTTGCACTATACGGAAGAGCTCAATTTTTCCTTTTAAGTGGGTATTTTTAGCAGTCGGGTTTTTTTGTTTAGTTAGCTATTTTTTTTTAGTAAATGTATAATAAAATGTGCTTACTGTACATACAAGGAATACCATGGTTTCAAAATTTTGTTGTAAAATCAGGGTATGATATTTACATGTAAATACAGAATGGGCACTATAGTTGGTCAATGTTCAAAACCTAAGGTCATGTTATCAATCACAAAATTCCCTTTAGACCAATAAAAAGGTTTTGAATTATCTGAAATTTTTTTCTATGTATATGCTCAAAAAAATAATATATTACTATGTTTATCTGTTGTTAAGTGTTACATTAACCATATTACAGGCTAAATGCTTAGTTTGGGACAACATGGCGCTGTATGAAAGTCAGTGAATATTTATTTATTATTATTATTATCTAATTGCAAAAACACATGATTTAAAGAGCAGGCAGATAAGAAACAAAGTGTTTATTTGAAATCATTAATGAAGGCGTCTACGACGAACTTGCACAACTCGGGCCGGTCCGCGGGCACCATGTGACCGGCATTACGAATCAACACCTCCACAAAGTTACCCCCACTTTTTCTGTAACTAAATTTATTACATATTAACCCTTTGACCGCCAATGACGCCTTAAGGCGCCAGGCACAATAGATTCTCTATTCTGACTGGATTCCCGGCGTTTAATGGGTCAAAAAGTGACGATCAATGGCGGGTCTTTGAAATTACTAATTTCGGCAGAGAAAATTTGAGATTTTGTCCACTAATTCCACATTCATTGATATTCAATACATGTGCATTGATTACTCACGAAAAGCGTCGGTGGCTCATTAGTGTGGACTGTTGCCTTCTAATCTGGAGGGTGCAGGTTCAAATCCCGCCTCATACCAATGTATTTTTCAAATTTCGATTACATGTACGTTTATCCAACGCTCTTACGGCAAAGTAAAATATCATTAGGAAACCTGCGCACGCCTATCATTTTAAAGGTTGTGCGTGAAGTCGGCCAATCCGCACTGTGCCTGCGTGGACGACTAATACCTATAGGGCCTATACACCCTATACGGGTAAGCTCGTGTTCTTCGGTGGGGACGTATAATGAGCTGATGTGATGAAAACTTGATTTATCAGCACCAACAGATTTTGGTTCAGTATCCGGCGATATGTTCTATGATAAAAATATTTCCGTTGAAAACTTACGCGGCAACTGTGTTATCGTTGCTGTTGCGCATGCGTTTCCTTGGCGCGCTTTGGAACTCCTCACGCATTGACCACTTCAGCTGCGCGTGCAGCGGCTTGGCCATAGAGTAAGGAAGTATGACATCTAACTGCCCACTGTGAATCATCATACGAGTAATCAGGTTTGCGCACGCAATGATTTGATGGACCCGTACCCATCATTACTAAGGAAATTTCATTAAGCAAATAAAAATTAAAAACGAAAACTTAAATCACAAATCTTAGAAAAATTACATGTTTGCGAATTGATCTTTATCTGAGAATATCCCTGAAGTCTGGGCTAAGGTGTAAGTGCTTCTAAAAGCACAGAGTTCTCTGTGTGCTTTTAAAAGCACTAGCACAGAGAGAACTCAATGCTTTAAAAAGCACCTTGGCTCAGACTTTAGCTCATAGTGAAATGATTAATATCGTGACGTCGTAGGACAATATCCGACGTATTCAATAAGGAATACGTCGGATATTTTCGGACGACGCCCTTCTGTCTGATGGAGCGACGACTTGCGAAAGGTTGCTGGTGAAGGCTGAGCAAAGCGGAGGACTGGTAATCTGACGCAGAATGGAGGAAACTTATGTTCAGCAGTGAACTGCGATAGGTTGAAAGTGAAGAGAAATTGTGATCACGCTTGCTTTTCTTCAACACGTTTGTCACTATTGGACATACGTCTTCCTTATTTGAAATTAGACATCCGGTGCTCTAGCTTCCACATAAGATCTGGCAGCTATCTCAGTCAATCAATTTTATTTTAGCGATTCAAAGGGGTAACGCTGCCAAGATACTGGAAAGAAGATACCGGAACTTTACCTTTAGGGAGTTCTTTTAATTATTTTATTTAGTTATATTATTTTATTTTTTTAGGTTTTTAGTTTCACATTAGTGTTAAAGTGTTTTCTATTGTAAGTTTGTTAAGTGTCCAGATTAATAAATATATAAATTGTGTAAAATGTGTTAAATTTGAAATGACGTTATACCTGTAACTCATAACTCCATAATGCTCCAATAGTTCTTCGACAAATGATTTTGTGGTATTCATGATGTCAGGCAACATTGTTTGGTACACTAATTGATTGTTGAAATTGAATGGCGTATCCCCAACATGGATCAATGCTCTTGACCGAGGAGCAGTAACAAATTTCTGAATTTCGGGCGTGAATTTTCTAGGATCTCTGTTAAAATTGTAAATGTTTACTTCGCTCTTGGCCTTAATAAATTCTATGGATTCATTGAATTTCTGAAATAATATAAAAAAGAGATAATGAGTATATTGCTCTTCAAAAAATCTGATGTATCTACTTGATTTCTCCAATAGCAACGGCAAGATTGGTTTACTTTAGTTATTTTCATAGTGTCATGTCGTACTTATGGTCTACTGTTGTGGGGCTCGGCTGCCGACATTAATACAATATTTGTGCTACAAAAAAGAGCTATTCGTTTTATCTACAACCTTAGACCACGTGACTCTCTTAAAGAAATAAATATAATGACTGTAGCATCGCAATATATTTATGAAGATTTAATTTATGTTCGTAAATACTATAACACCTTTAAGAAAAAATGTGATTCACACAATTTTAATACTAGGAATAAAAACAAACTTGCTGT
>PQWD01008641.1:0-12938 GCA_019425675.1 Leucinodes orbonalis
CACCGTAAGAGCGTCGGATAACGTACATACGTGTCGGGATTTGAACCTCAGCCCTCCTGGTAGGAAGGCGACAGTCCACACCATTGAGCCACCGATGCTGGCTAAATCTATATAAATAACATTTAAGCGTGCTCGTAATTCTAAAACATTTTGCGCGCTACGCCATCATGAAGCTGTAAAAGTATAATAGCCCCTTGATACTTGCTAAGTCCTTATTTTAAAAAGAAAGCCCCTTAAAGCGGTCAGAGTGTTTGCATTCACGAACCAGCGATCTCTACTAAGTATCATTTGGGTTACAAATTTTTTGCCAAGCAATATAATACGTTGTCAAGATGCTCGATAAATGCGTGACACTTGAAAAATGCCACGTTCAGTTTTAAACAACCGAATACATTTTAAGAATTGTTTAGGTATAAAGCTATTGATTACCTTTTCTTGATTAAAACATGATTTTGTTGATTTATATTTAAACGCTTATATCTTAACACTTAAGGGTTGTTAAATTATTGATTATGTTTTTAATTAAACTATTACAGTTTAATTAATTCCACTGACTTTAAAGTTATGATAATATCTATCTTCTATAATACCATAACATCTGGAGTACAAATAATACTCTTGGACACAAGGGAATTATTAGTAATTTTTCCAGTTTCATCCTTACAACATTATTGTGTCGGTGCATGGCTTATTTGAGTGGACTATTTCCTTCCGATATGCAGGGCGCAAGCTCAACTCTCGCAACTTACAAATTTCAATTCTGAATTTTCGTAATAATATTTACGTTTATTCGACGCTTTCACGGCGAAGGAAAAAATCGTGAGAAAACCTGCGCCTACGAAGAAAATCAAAGTTTGGGCATGAAGTTGGCCAATCTGCACTGAGCCCTTGTGGACAACTAAGGCCTATATAAACCCTTTACGGATGGGCTCCTCAGTGGCGAATTACAATGAGCTGATGATGAATATTATTAACGCGAAAGTTTCAAAGATTTTCGAAAATATGTATGTTTGTGACTCTGTAATACAAAATATACCTAAACTGAAATTTAAAACAGAATTCAATAACTAGGTATATTTCAATGCTACGTCCCTTCTTATTGATCACTTTATTCTTTGATATAGGAAATCAATTATCATGCGAGCTTGGCCCCAAGTAGCGTGTCCGACTTAATTCCTATTTTTTTGACTACAGCATACGACCACACTTCCTAATTACCTTTTGATCACAAACGACAACGTTTGCCGTGAAAACGATCGCGTGAAATGTATCTACAAACGATTGTTAGGTGCTTGTTAGTACAAGAATTACTGAGTTGTGTTTAGCATCTGTATTTATGTTAAAGTGATTTTTAATGTATATTACAATCGTTGACTTTAACTATGTGGTGAGTAATGGGAATAATTAACTGTAGTAAAGTTGTCATAATTTATATAAATATCACTGCAAATGATATATATGCCTTATAGAGAAACAATTGTTATTTAAATTTGTTTATTTTACTGTAATTCATTAGATTGTTCAATATATAGTTATTAAGAATTTTGTATAAATATTCAGAACTTTTTTATTTATCTTCCTAAAGTCTTTTATATTGAATTCATAATTTATTATGTAAACGGGCAGATTAGACTACATGTTCACAAATCCACCTTACGGTCACTGACTCCATCGCAGCATATAGGACTATCGGCTTTTCATATTGGAATTTGCAGCTCGGAATAAAGTTTCTTCATACAAATGTCGTGACTAAACGTAGTGCAATATCCTGACCAAATGACTGCACTGTGTGTGTTACGCACGGGATCTATCCCAATGATACCCGTTTAAGGCTAAGAGCAATCTGC
This sequence comes from Leucinodes orbonalis, assembly GCA_019425675.1. Taxonomy (NCBI): domain Eukaryota; kingdom Metazoa; phylum Arthropoda; class Insecta; order Lepidoptera; family Crambidae; genus Leucinodes; species Leucinodes orbonalis. The sequence goes on from PQWD01008641.1 coordinate 1,848, forward strand.
GCTCGCATATTGCCCGGTGAAGCTGTAAAGGACACTTGCGGCCAACAGCAGCAGTCATAGGAAAAAAAAACAATAAACTGTTTGTGATTGTTATGTAATGTCTTTAATTAGAAACATACACGCTAATTATGCGCATAATTTAAGGCAGGAATTAAAGAGTATTACAAATAATAATTTACCGACATGTAAATGTTTCAATATCAAAATGCGTGAAAGTATTTGCGTGTACACAAAACTAAGCATGCAGTCGAGGAAATATTGTTATAGTAGTCAAATTATATAAAATAGCGTCTTTATTTTTTTAACGCAATTGAAATTGCATTTATTGATAAATTATTGAATGAAGCACGCAGGAGTTCTATCAACAAATATATTGTAAACATTTACAAAGTTTTGAAAAAAATAACTACTGAGTTTCTTGCTGGATTCTTCTCAGTAGACAACAATAGTCCGTACCTGTGTTAGAATCGACTTGTTTTTATGGACCTGAATTTAATAAAAATATTTTTAATTTTGAGGAAAAAGAATCAATAATTCTTTACAATTTCATTTGACAGTAGGTAATTTTTTTTAAATAAATTAATAAACATAATACTGTTAAACATTACAATAATTTATACAACCAACTTAATAACAATAAGCTTAACATTTTTATTTAAAAAGTTCTCCTAAATTAATTCGGAGACTAAAATAGTACATCATAGGGTTTCTATTTATGATGCTAAATTTTCTCATTTTATCTTAAGAAACTAGAGAAGATATTAAAATGGTATAATAAAGATGAACATCTATAAATATAATAAGTCGGTACGTGACAGTGGACGACTGAGCGCTTTCATTGAGGATCTACTACCTAAGTGTGCCTACAGTACCTAAATGTGATACAATAACATATGTTTTTTTAGAACAAGAAAAGTCTTTCACCCAAGCCTATATTTTAATAAGGCATTTTGCATACGGTGTAGAAAGTATCGGACAGATAAAATCCAAAGCTTCATTAATAACCACCTGTAGAACTCTTTCGCAACGTTGTCCGAGTAATTTAAAATTATACTGTAGCAAACGGATCGTACTTTCGATTTCTACAAAAGGGACAAAAAATCAATGATACCGACGCTATTGTTGACGAGAAAAAAAGTAAAAAGTCAACATTTGGCGGCCTTTCTATGCGCCCGTGTTTGAGGTTATTTTACTTCACTTTCACTCCTAAGCAGATGCAACACAAAATGTGTTACTGTCTCTCTCACTCGTGACTGAAAGCTTATTCGTTTTGGTTAAATGTAATCAAAATGGACTTATGGGAGAGTTGGCAATACGTTGCGTAATGGTTTTGTACTGAAATATTTTCAAGCTGAATGTATGTGAACTGGAAGTATGTATAAAAGCATTTAGATTTAAGTTTTTCAAATTCTGTGGAATGTTTTATTGTTAATGATATTGTTACAATCGACTTATTAATCAAGGTTTGAAGGAAATGTATTTTTACTATCAAGTATGGGCTTTAGCCTGAAATTAAAGGATTTTTTATATTATTATTATTTTAGATCGTCAGCAAGAGTACCACAATTTCACATAATTCTACCGCCATGACAGTTATACTGTTGGTATAGATGTGGGCTGGTACCAGAAGCAGCAGCTGAAACTGCATTATGGTCTCTATTCAGCATCACGGGTGTATCTAAGTCGATGATCAGAAACTACTTACCACAGACTGCCTGTTCTCTTGATTGTTAACTTATTCTACTTATAAAAAATGCTTCTAAATCACCTTCCTCATAATTTGAGCAATATGACGTCATTACGTCTCGTCATATGTAACCACTAATTTTGCTTGAGACAATCTTCTCAGCTATGCAATATACACCATAGATCGTTTCCTTTAAAAAGTCCTACGCATGTGCCAATAGTTTCATTTGGTGTTCTTTCCTAGACACATTGTATATTCTTTACATAAATATTACCTGTTAGATCAAACTGAAAACCTTATTAAGTCGATTAAAGAACGAAAACCTTCTCCTGAACAAATACTTTATTGAAAACCGCATCGAAATTGCTTCAGCGAAACATGAGATAATCGCCGAGAAACATAAATAGTAATAACCTCCTTTTTTGAAGTCTGTTAAAAATAGGCCGAAATTTGCAAAACCACGAAAGCCTATATCATTTGCCATCAAACTAATATTATGAAAAAAGTTTTATAATGACGACTCGCGGTCAGTAAAGATTTTCGTATACGCTTGTGGTTTTGGACCACATGGTAGATTTGGAATATGTAGGTTTCCGTGTTAGTTTAACATTAATATTTGTTTGCCGCCAATTTTGTCCTATAATTATTTCAAAGTTTCAATAGTATATCGCTAATAGTTTCGGAGAAAAAACAGATAGACTTGACGAATCTATAAGGGTTCCGTTTTTTGCCATTTGGCTACGGAACCCTAAAAAACGACAAAACTTTCATAGTAAGTTAAAACAATAAAAATTAAATTAGGGCTTCAGTGATTTACGCCTATTATAAGACTCTCGAAATTATAATTATTAACAGTTAAATAAAACAAATATATTTTAAATTACAAACCGCGACATCATGCCGCGTTATAGGCACGCTAAAATAATAAACCTAAAAAACGTAATTTAACACTTATACTTCTCGGCCCTTTAATAGTAACTTCTTACATTACACTCTCACTTGAGAAGAGAAAACAATCGTAACCCGCCGCTAAAAAACTGAGGTAGATGTTTTCGATCGTCAGTGATGGAGTCTTACGGATATAGAGTCGTAAACTAGATGTGGCTTTTAAGATTTATTATCTGAACATATCGACCATCATCATCATTATATCGACCGCCACGTACCAATGTGTTTTCGAATTTTCGAACTTATATGTATGTTATCCGACGCACTAACATCGTGAAGGAAAACATCGTGAGAAACCTGGGCATGCCTATGGAGAGATTCAAAGTTTGTACGTGTAGTCAGACATGTAATACGTGGTGGGATTTGAACTTCCACCCTTCAGATCTGAAGACAACAGTCCACACCAATGAGCCACCGAAGCTCTTTTAATTATTCAGATTTTTATCATAAGTTAGCCAATACACATCATAAAGCCTCAGTCTTGAAAATAATTTGGTAATTATTTTGTCTTAGCAAAACGAAAAAAAAAAAAACTAATCCGCATTGCGGCCTCAATGTGGTGTTTTACGACCCGATCTCCCTATGACTATGTCTTACGTGAAGGCTTGAGCCATGAGCCCTGCATTGCGAGTTAACAGGCATATATTTAGTTATTGTATTCATATTTATTTAATTCATAAAAGGCAGTAATTTGTGGTTCTTTATTAGTCTAGCGTTAAGAAAGAAGCAGCTATTGACTATAAAGAGTTAGTTTTCTAGTAAGTAAGGATATTTTACCATTAGGCTATTGAACATTGAGTAAATCCATGAAATTAAATGGAATAACGAAAATATTATGTAAGTTCATTAAGTTTTGTCGCTTCCAGCAGCGTACTGCCGTATATCGATTGTTTTTACTTTTATTTACAAAACGATTCAATGTCGTGATCTGGAGCAGAGTTATTCTGCAACTGATATATTAAACTGTATTTCAAATATTTTTTGACATTATTTCGTTTAGAATTTATTTTGTAATTAATAAATTTGTGCCATTTTAATAAATAAATATGTTATTATATTTCTCGGTTTTGTTATTGTTATGTTACAGTCAATTTGACTGACAGGTATTTCAGGCAGTAGAAATACAAATTGTTATATGACAACTTCAATATGATCTCGCTAAAGTCAATCTTCAGGCCGCAAGTAGATTGATATATTAGTTTCATTCAATATTCATTGATGATTAAGTAACTCGTTACATCTCAATTTGATAGATTATAAGACTTTAAAGTTAATTTATGCAAACTGCACTACGATCTGAATTCATACGTGATCAATGGACCATCGTGAAAATTAGGTTATTCTTGCAATTCCGATATTGATTTAGATACTTCGATACTTCAAACGGAACTGTAAAGCCGATGTTCCAAGCTATTATCTTATGAGGTATATAATAGGATGGTAGGCATAATCTCCATTAGCACACGTGGTAAAATCCTGCCCTACAGTGGAGTCTAGGCCGGTTCAATAGCAATGTGTTTTATCTTTGGATTCCTGGTATTTAAGGCTACAAAGACCACTTTCGATCAAGATGATTTATTCATTTACTCATAGTATAAAAAGCTATGTGCTTATTTATTTGCTCTAAAGCCTGATGAATTATAAAGTATTTTCTCCACTAACTTTGATGAAGCGTTTTTTAATTCTATTCAGGTAGCCGAGCGGAACTTCCTTCTATTTGCTTTATAGTACATAAAATGCACTAACTTTTAATTAATGTTTCCTCGTACGGTAACAAGGTACGTCGTTAGTGCCCGTGTTAATTAATTAAAAATTCTGAATAAGGATATCGGACCTTTTTAAACTGTGATAATAAATATAAATATCTACTGAAATTTACACAGCGCCATCTAACCCCATAGCGAGGAACTTGTAGGTAGGATACTGAGTAACTGATTACTTACATAAATACATGTTAATTACATTTACGAACTATTTGGTATATTGGTTGAGACGTCGGCTACGACACCATGAGTTTCAGGTTCGATCCCCGGGCAGAACAAACATTAGTGTGCATGAATATGTCTGTTTGTATTGGTTTGGGTGTTTCTGTGGATAATATATATGTATTTACAAAAAAATATATTAGAAGTTTTAGTTTGGGGCTAGTTGGCACTGTATATGTGTGAGTGAATATATATTTTTTTTAAATAAATACATAACATAAAGTCCAACTACTTGCAGCTACAATTCAATAGATATAAATTGATTCAATTCGCCAACAATTATAGATAATTGGTGTATACGTAATAAGCATATCATCAAAGACTGTTTGCACTTAATGATCGTAATTATTTTACCGATAAACACGTTACAAATGTATATTTGCTTACACGACATGCGTGAAAACAAACGGATGTGGTAGTTATATAGAATACCTATGCATGTTAAGTGCAAGTTATGATATTATAATATTAAAATCTTATAAATAATATTTATTAGAATTTGACTATTTTATTTATAAATACAACATGACATAAGTAATCACTTAGTTTGGACTATGGTGCCGTGTACATGAAATGATATTATTTATGTATAGAAGAATTGTTATGGTGTCTTCTCTGACATATTATATGCTTAGTAGTAAACATTTTATTATTTCATAAAATAATTAAAAGTCTTCATTTCAATCTTAACAAAATGCCAAGCATAAACATATAATTAAAGATTACTAAACATTGCATATACTTTATATGCTAAATTAAAGTTTTAAATTCAGAAAACTCATGTTTCTATTTCACAGAAGCAGTTCTTGCATTTTTTTAAATGGCAATGTATAAAGTGCGTTCATAATTACGCGTTGTAGGTTCCAATTAAATCATTCATTATTTTAAAAATAACAATCAAACTTGAAAGTATTCGAGAGCACGTCTTATAGAATAACCCAACGTTTTTGCGTCGATCGGACACCAGCGAAGCAATTGAGTTTTAACTTCTCATTTTTTTGAAAGCTATCACTATAAAAGCATTTGAGGCCCCCTTTCAGTCTTATTTCTCGGACTTGTGCTACGGAAAATGTACCGGGAGGCTGTGTTTCTGTTAGCCCTTATAGGGTTCGGATTAGGGTCCATTTTGGATGGTGACTTGGATCTGGCGGAAGGAGTGCGACTTGTTAGTATTCCTGTGTCGAACAATTTGGACGATGAGGGCAGGTCTTTCGGTGGTAATTCTATACTATTCAGGATGGCGAAGTTCCTACAAGGTCACGAATTGCACGTGAAACTGCCGAAGCTGATCGAGAAGGACAAGCTGACGGATTTCTTTGCTGAATCCTTGAAGACTGTGGACGAGACTTACAAGGAGAATAAAGGTGAGTTAATTTGAACAGTAATGTATACATTTAATGTTTTCTATGTGACGCTAGTTCATTCTAAAATATATTGTATGAACTACTCAAATAGATTTTAATACTTATGGTATATTTAATGAACACTAAAATTTTAATACTAATCGCATCGATGCTTCAAAATTGTGTAATCTAATCTAATAATTAATATTTTATGAATTCATGTTCAATTTAAGTTCGTATCCAATCTTATATTTCGGTCATCAGTTAGTTTCTTTTCGTTCTAATATTTTGAGTGAGATTTAATTTCAATGTAATTAATTATATTTATACTAAAATATAAACTATTGAAACATTTCATATTATAAATGCGTGGAGTTGTTTTGAATGGGAAGAATTGCGTTGCTTAGTACATATAATTTAAAGGCTAATCTTAGTTTGAGGATAAATAGCGCTGCGTGAATATCAGTGGATATCCTTTTATTTATATAGTATTTTATGGAACATAGCATTAGGATACGTTAATTGTAAAGACACACATATTATACATAAACAAACACCTGTAAATCCGTGTATATAATAAAAATACTGTTATTGTGACGCCCCGTGAGATGGTAGAGAAACCATTATACCTCATCAGTTGTCGGTATGATAATTATTTGAATAACCATGTTGTTCGGTTAACCAATCCACGATTATGATTTTTTAAATTAAATAATAATTTAAAAAATAATAATCTAGGCATGAAGTAAATAAATAATATATTATTTTATTGAACGTAAATAAAATAAGATATATAAATAAAATAAGTAAGAAGTGAACAATAAATAATAATAATTTATTCATAACCCAGGTGTTACACATAGCACGTCATAACAGCTATAATTTAAGTTAGGGGTTTACAATGTATGGTTGCAGCAAAAGGTGAATCCTGATATCGAAACTAGTATATGTACTGTATTTTTCATGTCAGTGATTTTAATCAAACTAAATCTTCCTTCCTCTTCATCGTCATTACGACCTAGAACGTCCACTGCTGAACGAAGGCCTCCCCCAATGATTTCCACGCGGACCGATCCCTTGCAGTTGACATCCATCTGTTACCCACCACCTTAACCAGGTCATCAGTCCATCTGGTTGGGGGTCGGCCTACGCTTCGATTTCCGTTACGCAGACGCCACGCGAGAACCTTTCCACCCCATCGAATATCGGTTCTACGCACTAAGGCTTCCTAAAGTCTGATTAAATTTCAACAAGGTATGATTTCAAATCCGAAACATTTGCAGTAACCGGCCGAGGCAAAGGAGGAGCTGGTGGTGCCGCCTTGCTGGGTCTGATGTTCGCCAAAGCCCTTGGAGCTGCCGGTCTAGGAGGTTTGGGTCTTCTAACTATGAAGGTAAGGTTCAATTCTGTTTGTTTCTCTAATAGGATATAACAGAGAAAGTTTACTTGTTCTAGTTTATAAAGCTTTAATAAAGTTTCACTAACGATCTGGGAAAAACTGAAAGATTTTTCAACACTTAAATGACTTTTACCTGACTACATTGCAAAATAGACTAATAGCTTAGCCTTGATTACTGTGTACATATATAATATCCAAGAACACTGAACCTTTTAATACATAAAACATGTGAACGAAAAGCTTTCATTCTTTATTTATTAAATTAATTACCTAAGGAGTCAGTTTTTTAGTCTCCCTACATGGAACTAGTATTATTAAGGTTAATATTATCTAGTTTTCAATCATTACAGACATTCTTATGGTGCATTTTTATTCAAAAGGGGTGAAAAAAAATAAACGAAGAACCAATAGTGCTAATTTATGACACACTTGTGAAAAGATAACAATGTTATTTCTATGTTAACCCATTTTAAACCATATAGGTTACAACAAGGTGACATTCAAGTAAAATTCGCTTTTACCTTAAACAAAAAAGTATAACCGTTTGAAGAATCACATATTCGTATAAATAATATCCTTGTTAGGAGTCTTGTGATAGTGACTAGTTAGGAAGTTAAACCTGAAATATAAATAATAAAATAAATATCCACTGACATTCACACAGCGCCATCTAGCCCCAAGTTAAGCGTGAAGCCTGTATTATGGTACTAAACAACGGATAAACATACTTATGTACATGTTTTTTTTTGTAAATACATACATATTATACATAGAAAACACCCAGACCATTACAAACAGACATGTTCATGCACACAAAATAATGTTTGTACTGCCCAGGGATTGAACCCGGAACCCTTGGTGTCGCAGTCGACGTCTCAACCGCAACACCAAATGGGTCGTCAAAAGATATGCCTATTTTTATAACAAATAAAACTATCATTGAAGATGTCTATCTCACCATACCCCCTCGCACATAACAGGTATAAGAGACCTTAAATCTGTCGTCTCTTCAACTGATATAATGAACACCAGCAACGTACACAAAATGGCAGCCACCGTGAAATTTACTTTCATAAAGTAATTATTATAACGAATTTGACCGGCATCTTCGTGATTGAACGCACGCAACTTCCTAACGCATTTCCTTCAGTTTTCACGGACAAATATGCAGTCGTGCTACACGTATATATTTGATGCAAGCCCGTGAGCGTACGTTTCTGGTTAGAGAAATTCCGTTTCTGGTGTTTGGTGTTGGTTATATAAGATTTTCATAAATTTATCAAGACGAGACCATGTATGTCCTTTGAATGAGCGGAATAATAAGACTAGTAATGTAATAACTGGGTTTAAATTTCACTTTAAAATATAGACCATAAGTAAGATTTTAAGTAAATAATCGTACCCTTAGCCAATCATCGGAATATTTTGTTTTACCTGCGTGGCCGCATTTTAATGAGTGTGTTGTAAATTGTATTCTCATTTAATATTATCTTACCACTGGTTAGCAACTTCACTATTATATTTCTTTTCAACCTATCACAGTCCACAGCTGGACATAGGTCTCACCATTTTTCGCCAGATATCCCGGTCCTCCGCTTTTCTCATCTAGCCTCCACTAGCGACCATTCGCAAGTCATGGGTCCATCAATCCATATGTCCATTCAACTCCACTATAACTCCAGTAAAGTAATTGCTTGATAAAAACGTATTCTGCACCTAAATTGAGTATCCTAAGATTAGAGGATGCATTTGATATCGAGACGACTAGGCACTACCGCAGTGCCAGATATTGTACCGGGAAATCAGTTACGGTCTGAAATATTTCTGACATTACGACCTAACAACAATGCCGAAGCGCATTTCCTTTTAAGGGCCAGTAACGCTTGTTGTCGTCTATTCATTCGCTCTTTCATCATCAGCTCATTAAACGTCCCCACCGAGGGGCACGAGCCTACCCGTATAGGGTGATTAGGCCTTAGTCGTCCACGCGGGCCCAGTGCGGATTGGACGACTTCACACACAACCTTCGAATCTCTTCGCAGGCGTGCATGAAGGTTTCCTCACGATGTTTTCCTTCACCGTAAGAGTGTCGGATAACGTACATATATTTTTCGAAAATTCGAAAATACATTGGTACGTGTCGGGATTTGAACCTCAGCCATCCCGGTAGGAAGGCGACAGTCCACACCACTGAGCCACCGACGCTCATTCGCTCTTTATTGCATTAAAAATACCATCTTATTTTAGAAAATGTTGCAGGTATATTTTTGGTTTTTGTTATGTTTTTTTTTTAAGGTGGCATAAGGTTAAAAGGTTTTAACAAATAAGAAATTCTATTTTTTGAGCAACAATTTAATGGACCTTAATGCCTTCGGCTGTAACGGATTAAAAGCAAAAGAGGCTATGTTAATCAAAATATATAAAAGTAATTTACATAGAGTCAAAGAGTTTTGAATAATGAAGTTGATCAGTTAAAAATAGACGACTCAAGAATCCTTTCAAATGTCTAGCTTGTCAAAAGAAAGAAGCAATTTTTGTAGACGATTTTAAAAATACCTCTTACGTACGTATATTTTTGACTAACTACGACATTTGTTATCTACGTCATTTGCTTGTTTTATAAGCTTGTTGATACTAAACATCAAGGAGGGTAGCTATCCACCGCAGCAATAAATATTGTCCTGTGAAATAATATCACTCAATTGGACGTATTTACACAAAAAGAGACCGCGTCTCGGCAAGCGTAGCGTAGGACGCCCTCCGGCCCGATGGACCGACGACTTGCGAAAGGTCGCTGGTTGAGGCTGGATGAGGAAAGCGGAGGACCGGGATATCTGGCGCGAAATGGGGGAGACCTATGTCCAGCAGTGGACTGCGATAGGTTGAATAGGATACACAAAAAGGATCCAATCCTCAAAATGACACTTTTGAGATATTGAAGTTAGAAGATTAAGTTTTATTTGCAAGTTAGTTATTGTAAAATAAGTGTACATTATCAAATAGGATTCATCATCATCATCATCATTACAGCCCAATTATGTCCACTGCTGAACGAAGGCCTCCCCTTATGATTTCCACGCGGACCGATCCCTTGCAGTTGACATCCATCTGCTACCCGCCACCTTAACCAGATCATCCGAAATAGGATTCATGTGTATTGAATTTATATATTATTTTGAGGTCATGCTTCTTGAATGGATATTTCTCCACATGACCAGGAGAGTCGTTTTTAGTAACTTAAAAACGTAAGGGCCATACCTGTGGGATGGTAACGACGATCGATTAATATGTTAAATATGTATACATTGTTGATGGTATTTATACTAAAGGCAAATTTACACCCCAGAGGCCAGTTTGGTATTCTTAACTTATTTTTGACCTACGTGTGGGTTGGATCCTTTTTGCGTAAATACGTCCAATTCTTCGATTCAGAATGTGGTTCAGAAGAATGAGGACATAGAGACTTAGAATCTTGTATATCGGTTACCGGCACAGAGCAGTGTTAACTGAAAAAAGGTCGACTTACAGAAAATGTTTCCTTCAACCCAACATTTAGAATGGGAAATCGTCATATGTTTTTTATTTATAATTGATTAAAGAACTGCAACAAAAATAATATATTAAGTATGATTATGTTATCTGTAAGAATATTCACTAACACCCAATGATTTCTGCATATATGAAGGCAGATACGCCGTCCGTGTCTGAAAACGAACCGCCGAAAAGAGT
>PQWD01008642.1:7746-107513 GCA_019425675.1 Leucinodes orbonalis
AGGGTTCCGGGTTCGATCCCCGGGCAGCATAAACATTTGTGTGCATAAACATGTCTATTGTATTGGTCTGGTATTTGCTATGCATATATGTATGTATCGTAGCAAACTATTCTACACAAACGAACTGATAAATCAATACAGAGTAGAAATTGTGACTTTAAAAAGTGTTCAAATGTCATTATTTCCTGTATAAGATGTGCCACACGCTGCGGACCTCGCACCTACGTTTCGGAGAACTTCAGCCCTTTCGTGGTCCGAGGCAGAGGCCACAGTAAGGGCCCTGTTTCCAAAAACCCGGTCATCAGTGGACGTTCCAGCACTATCTCGAACAACTCTAGCGAGTAAGTGGTTTTTTTATGTTATTCAAAATACAGGACTGTAAGAGGTCCTAGCATACTACTTTTGGGGTCCAAAACTAGCCAACCTGGGTGGTGCGTCGTGCCTGTTATTAACAGGCGAGTTCAAGGTTTACTGAATAAAAATTTTACTTAATATTTTGTTACAAGTCAACAGAGCATTTTTTGTATCAAAACTATTTATATCCATATATTTCGATGGTATTACATACTATAACGCCATGGTGTAATATTGATCAACAGACACTTTATTTAAAAACTTTTGTGATTGAAAAATTATATGATTCGATATGTTGAGTATCATTATGATAGGTATGGGCATTGAGATGTAATTAATTTCAAAATGACCATTTCAGATTAATTTTAAAACCCGAATCAACATCTCAGTTTAATTATAATATGCCTTTTTGCAGGTATGCCTTTTCTAATAATAAGCAAAAAAAAACAATTCGAAGTGTGTGGGTCAGGGAATGTGTTTGTAGTTATTATGCCTTGACATTAAGATCACATAGATTCCTTATATTTTCACAGCTCAAATAGTTCCTCGTCGTCGGACGAAGAACTGACGTCGCCGCCTAGTCGGCAACGGACACCTCCGCCGCCAGCGTTGGTCCTCGCGCCAACATTCCCAGCTGTTAAACGGACCAACAGGATCCTACTGTCCGAGCCTGGTAAACGGGACATGATTATGTAAGTACTACAATGCCTCTGTGTTCTTACTGAGCTTCAAGTTTAGATCTTTGCCCCGTAGGTATATTGTGGGTTCTAATCAGAGTTGACACCCGTCCCGATTTCGAAAGCCCGGGTCCCGATCGCCTATCGATTCTGTACCGATTTTTGACAATATGCGATAGGATCAATCAAAAGAATTATTAAAATCGGTTCATAACAAAAAGGAAAACGTATGGAAAAATAATTCATTTAAATGATTAGATTTATATGATACGAGTACATACAAAATAAAGTTCCTTTTTGTTAGACTGTGTATAATTGGACCTAACTTCGAACGTCACTGATGGTTGCCCGACCGTCCCGTTTTTTTCCCCAAAAAGGTGGCAGCCCTGGTTCTAATCTAATAGATAATGCACCTTAGAAAAACAATAAACTTAACAATAACAAGAATTATATGCACAATCTCATTCAAAAGCTGGACGCGGCAAGAGTTTGCCTCTCACGTCAGTTGGGCAAAATTTTCATTAATAATCACGTCGCTCGCTACAAGTCATAGTGACATTGTAGTATGCTCCTGTTTTGATTTTGTACCCTTTTAGTAATGAATTGTTTATAACAGATACAAGAGGTATGTAAACTTCGAGCGGCGGTCGAACCCGAAGTACAAGTCGGATATTCACGTGGTGCTGACGGTGGCCAGTGCATTCACCATAGACTCCTCGGTGGAAGTGATCCCGCCTACCGTCTCGAAAGTGTCCAAGGAAATCTACCAAGACTATGTACAAAGGAATACTGGCCGAATAACAGTACCGGCGGCATCTACTGCTGCTTACAAAAAATATGTTAACCTTTATACTTAGAACTCTAATATTTATAAAATATTTACTTTATAATGTAAGATGTATATTAAAAAGAATGTGATAATTATGTTTGAAGTATTTTGTTGAATGTTATATTCGTACCTTTATTATATGAAATAAATGTTTAAGGCGTCGTTGCATTTTATTTTCATCATCAGCTTATTAAATGTCCCCACCGAGGGGCAGGAGCCTATACGTATAGGGTGTATATAGGCATTTTTTTACCCTAATAATCTAAAGAAAATTTTATACCTTTTCCATAAGGGTATCAATTTTTTTTAACGTAACAACGTTCATTAGCAAGTAGCTGATGTGACAAGGAAAAACTTAAGCTACATTTATTTTAGAAAAAACATAATTACTCAAGAAAAGTAGTACGTACATAAGAGCTACAGTGTACGTAAGAGCTGAAACGCGCGGCGCGCAGCTCACGTCGCACGAGTTTTGCGACTTACTGAACGGTTTAAATAGTTAGCTGACACCCTGGATAAACACCTAGGCTACATTTTACTGCGGAAAACACCGCGGGGCACAGCTAGTTTACATATAAAGTACCTTTATTACAGTTATATTAGTACAGAAAAGAAGAAATATGGTGAGTAATCCTTTAAAGACATTTATGTAGTAATTCGTAAGTGTTCATAATTTATAAACAAAATTTCATGATATTATAAAGTTTAAATATATAAAATATATTTTACGGATTCCGTATTTTTTAACTAGCTTTGGAATAGGCTTTATATGCCTATTTCCCTTGCCTGCATCAATCCAATAAAGAAAACAGTTTGACATTTGGTAGTTTTTGTGGTCGATTATTTTTCTTGTTGGAAATTAGATCTCTTGATAAAAACTACGGGGGGCGGATGGCTATTAGTAAAATCAACTCTTAGCTTGATGTGAAACCTTAATAAACAGTAGCCATGGCCATGTCAAAGGGCTTCAAGGTATTAGAGAAGTCCTCTCCTCCAAATCCATATAGTGTAATTTTGCAGCACAGAAATAAAGATACTGCTCTGCTGTTTGAATCTCAAGCTGTAGTTTCCTTATCCCCTCAAGAGACTGATACATTAAAAAAGCAGTACCACAAAATTGCCGACGCTTATGGGTGCCTTGGTGTTCTCCAACTCAACTCTGGTGAAAGCTGCCTCCTATACCTAGTCATCGTCACGGGCTGTTGCTCCGTCGGTAAGGTCGGCGATGTTGAAGTTTTTAAGATCACGCAAACTCAATTTTTGCCATTATTCTATCAAAACCAAGGTGAAGATAAAGTTTCAGAAGTAAGAAAGCTACTGAACTCAGGCACATTCTACTTCTCATGGAATACAGGTAAAAAATAACGATAATCTATTTGATCTTACACTATGTGCTCAGAGAAAAAGCAAGGCTGCAAGCCCTGATAATCGATTTTTCTGGAATAGAACCCTATTCATACATCTCATAAGATTTGGCATTGATTGTGAGGACTGGCTGACTAGAGCTATGTGTGGTTCTGTTGAAATTCGTACTATTTATGTGGGTCACAGACAGGCGAGGGCTGTTCTTGTATCGAGGTTGAGCTGTGAAAGAGCAGGAACAAGATTTAATGTGAGGGGATGCAATGATGATGGGAATGTAGCAAATTTTGTTGAAACTGAACAGGCTATTTACATTGATGATTCTGTAGCATCATATATTCAAACTAGAGGATCAGTACCATTATTCTGGGAACAACCTGGATCCAAGTAGGCTCTCATAAGTTAAAATGTCAAGAGGCTATGATGCATCAACAAGTGCATGTGATAGGCATTTTACTCAACTGAAACGCAACTATGGGTCTGTGTTTGTGGTAAATCTTCTTGGTTCAAGTATGATAGGTGGCAGTGAAGGAGAAGCCACTCTTAGCAATGCATTCCAAAACATCTCAATGAATCTGCCCATTGTGATGTGGTACAGATAATATTTGATTACCACCAGGAAGTAAGGGGTGGCTCAATTGAAACAGCATTAGCCAAATTCAAGAAAATAATTGAGAAACATTATGATGATATAAGTATATTCAGCGCTAAGGGTGTGGACATATATAATGTTCAAAAAGGTGTTATTAGGACAAATTGCTTAGACTGCTTGGATAGAACCAATTCTATACAGACTTTCATTGGTTTGGAAATGTTAGCAATCCAACTAATGTTACTCCAGTGCATTGATAAGAAACAAAATGTAAACAGATTTGAAGAAGTGTTTAAACAAATGTGGGTTAATAATGGGAATGAGATTTCAAAGATATATGCTGGCACTGGTGCAATCCAAGGTGGATCTAAACTAATAGACGGAGCTAGATCTGCAGCAAGAACTATACAGAATAACCTGTTGGACAATTCCAAACAAGAAGCTATAGATATCTTATTGCTGGGTTCAACATTAAATTCAGAGCTAGCTGATCGTACACGGATATTATTACCTTCGAACATTTTGCATACATCTACTCCAGTATTGAGAGAAATGTGTAGACGGAGCAATGAGTTCACTCAACCAACAAGCATACGTATCACCATTGGCACTATAATGTAAATGGGGGGAAACATTTTAGAAGTCTAGCATACAAAGATGTTTCTTTGGCAGACTGGTTGCTGGATTGCCCAGATTCGGGCTAGTCAATACTGTTAATTTAAAGGAACATCCATCAGATATATTCGCAATTGGATTTGAAGAAATAGTTGATTTAAATGCCAGCAACATAATGGCAGCAAGTTCTGATAATGCTAAAGCTTGGAGTGAGGAATTAGAGAAGGTATTGTGTAGAGATGCACCATACACTCTGTTATCTAGCCATCAACTGGTTGGCGTTTGTCTATTTGTATTTGTAAGGAAAGATTTAATACCACACATAAGAGATGTGGCTCTGGACTCTGTCAAAACAGGTCTAGGAGGGGCTACAGGCAACAAAGGCGCTGTTGGGATCCGTATGGTCATTTATGGGACATCTTTGTGTTTTGTTTGTGCTCATTTTGCTGCGGGACAATCCCAAGTCTCTGAACGTAATGCTGATTATACAGAAATAACTAGAAAAATAGCTTTTCCTATGGGAAGATCTTTATACTCTCATGATTACGTATTTTGGTGTGGCGATTTTAACTATCGTATCGATCTCGACAAAGACGAAGTGCGCTCATTAGTGGCTCAAAACAATATGCACAGGTTGCTAGAACAAGATCAGTTGAATCAGCAAAAGTCTCAAGGTTTGGTATTTAAAAATTGTTTTGAAGGCGATATTACGTTCCTGCCTACATACAAATACGACCTTTTCAGTGATGATTATGACACCAGTGAAAAAATGAGGGCACCAGCTTGGACTGACAGAGTTCTCTGGAGAAGTAGAAAATACACCATAGATCCAGAAACAACATCTGAACTGGCGGCAGGTAAATTACTTCATTATGGTCGGGCAGAATTAAAACAAAGTGATCACAGACCAGTGATAGCACTCTTAGAAATTGAAGTTCTGCAAGTCAGTTATACAAAATGCATGGAAGTTTTTTATGAAGTAGTAAAGGATCTTGGACCTCCAGATGCCAGTATTATCGTACAACCAATGGAAGAAATAGATAATGAAGAATCAATATTCGATGATAACGTAATGGCAGCTGTACTACAGGAATTATCCACTATTGGCGAAGTACTCTAGTAAGGTTTATTGACGAGCATTCATTGAGTATACTTTTCGGGAAGGACAAAACGCTCTTGCTGCATCGCAGAAGGGCCAGATATCGGCTTGTTCCATGCTTTTTAGTATTACATTGAAATCTCCCAATTGGGTGGATATAGTTCGATCCGAAATAAATCTCTGTTCCAACAATACTATTCCGCTTTTCGGTGAGGTGCAGTCTGAACGCCCGTTGCGTTCAGCTCCACCAACTCCTAGAAGACAGCAACCTAGCAGACCACCGCACCTTCTCCGACACCATTAATTCCGTCTAGGGCCCCACCAGTGCCCGTCAGTCCAGCAAGACCGCCTCCCCCGCGGCCTGCTCCTATTTCACCAGAATTGGTAAAGTCTGCAGGTTCGCCTCCGATTACTTCACCTCCTGCTGACAGCGTTCCACCGCCGTCTTGCGCACCGCCTCCACTGCCGCCAAGCAACACGCCACCGCCGACAGGGCAGCCACCTCCAGTACCTGCAAGGCAAGGAGCCCCACCGCCTCTGCCTGCACGACCAAGACCAGCAACGTAAGCTACCTATACCTATTTATACATTTGTAATCGATGAAGAATGCTATGCTAAAGGAAAAATGTTTAAGATAGCTAAAAGATGTACTTTCTATAATCTTTAACTTACATCTTATGTTGCTTAAAATAGTTCACCATTGCAATATTAATAGAAAAAGTTATTGCTGAGAAATATTGAAAGTAAGTTTCATAATTTACAATATCCACGTTATATTTGAAAAGCAGGTATGTTATATTTTTTTATGTATTTAAGCAAGTCTATTAATTCCTATTACTAATAATTGATTAATGTTACTTAAATGTTACCATGTGTTTCAATAACTGCTATTTGGGAACATACTATTATTATTACCTATTTACACAGTTATGAAACCTTTGTATTTTATTTGGAATTTACAAACAAATTCCATGTTTCTACTTGTAGAACTATATTTGGCTAATGAAAATGGATATTGTATAAAATTCTACATTTAATAAGAGTCAATACCAGTCTCCATACATGAAGATCAACATGGTATCTACTCTTTATCTAACATGAATATTCTATTAGTGTGCATTATTGTTGCATATGAGATAAGTATAGGTATATTTAATAGTATATAGTGAGTCATGCTTAAATTATTATTATGTTTATAAGTACTCTGAATACAACCTTAAATGTGCAACGAAAAGCTCTTAGTTTGACACCTGTAACTAGAAGGAAAATATAGTCTTATAATTCATGACCATTATCAAATGTTTAACTTTATGCTTAACTTATTTAGGTATTTACTTAAGTCATGTTATACCATTGATTTCATTGTAACCAGAATGATCAAATAATTCAACTGTTTGTTTAAAAAATAACACTTATACTATGAGTGCCGAAAATAGGTTTACTGAAGTTTTTGTAGTACATTCTTATCTTGTCATTTATATTTTGAATGTATGTACATATTTTTGAAAATTATCAGTAACGCTGTATTATTTCAATTTTATGATGTTTGGTTAGCATTTGGATCCAACTTTAATTCGTAAAAGGCGATCTTATTATTATTCCTTTGCAAATAAGTGGCTGTGCTAAGCATTTCTCAAATTTTTATATAAAGTAGACTATAGAAAATCGGAAATACTGATATAATTTTTGGTCCTTTTTTGTACAGGTCTTTTAATTTAGTTTAAGAACGTAACTTGATGAGGTACCCACAAGAAAATATTTTTTATATTTCATAAGTTTTATTTATATTACCCGTATTATTTTTGCTTTAGTGTTTTTTATACAATCATTTTTTATTAAGTTTTCCATATTCTTTTGTATGTACCTGAGATGTCTACATTTGCAAAAGAACTGTTAAATGTTGCCACCAACTACACTGAGTAGAAAATTCAATGTTATACTTTAATATGTATGTAAAATGTGTGATCACTGTAACTATATGATTGTTAGTTATCGATTGTTTAGAAGCTTTTTGTAGAAAACATGTTTGTGGAGTAACCACAAATTACTGCAGTTTACTATTTGGAAATAAATATCATAGTTATTATGGCCAGTGTTGTAAATGAAATATAGAAAATTGTTTACAGAAGTTATTGTTTTCATTCTATTGGGTAAGCAATACTAATACAATGTGAACTTCAAAGGAAAGTGTCAATCTAAAATCAATAATATATGTGCCCTAGGTGTCTCACATTTTAATACATGTTGAATTGAATATTAGTGTAATTTGTTTTTTTTAAGAGATTACTTATCTTAGTGGTAGGCTTGTGCCCCTCGGTGGGGAAGTTTAATGACTGATTATTATGATGACTTTGTTTATTATGATGACTTAAATTTGGAATGGAATACTTCTAAATAGAGTTATACTTTATATCTAATTATCTTAAAATCAGCTTTTACGACTTACTTTAAATAAAAGATAAATTAATGATTCCACTGCATTTATTTTTTCTAATAACAGTGCTTTAATAACTTAAGTCAGGCAACTAATCATATGATATTAAAATGAATATACAGAATTCACTGCTTCTTAGGTACAGCATGGATGTAAATAGTGTGTGCTACTCCAACCATTCCTGCGATGCAGAGAGCCAAGGTAAGACGGTACAGGATGCCATCCAGGGGACCACCTTTCAGGAAAATGGGTACATCGTCATCTCTCTGAAATTAATACAATGTCAATTTTATTATAATAATTGGAAAAATCATTACAAGTAACCCTAATCAATGTGATACAAAGTTTAGTATTGAGCTTCATGGCTTAACTTTGTTTATTAAATAACATTCACACAGCGCCAGCTAGCCCCAAACAAAGTATTATCCTGTAATATGGACACCAAACAACAGATTGACATATACTTTTTTTGTAAATACATATTGTATATAGAAAACAACCAAACCAGTACAAACAGTCATGCAAATAAATGTTAATGCTGCCCAGGGATCGAACCCAGAACCTTAGGTGTAATAGCCAACATCACATCTATTGCACCGAATGGGTCCTCAATATATCTATAACATTGTTGGTTGTCTACATATATTTATTAATATTTTATGCAAAAAATTAGTATTATCATCATACTTGGAATAATTGTTGATTTTTACGGACACTCTCTGGGACTGGAGGATACGGAATGTTAGTGCCTGGAATCAACCTCTTGGACCCAGAGGCACAAGCACTGGCTTCTGACACAGTAGATAATTGGGCTGAGGTGTACTGGATCTGCGGGACTTCCACTCGTTGCAAAGCAATTGGCGCCTGTTAGGATTAAAAGTACTTCTTATTAGCATGAAATTTGAAGTGAACCTTCATAGTAGTAACCTCTTAAAATAAATCGACTAAGTTAAAAAATGTATGCTTATAGTTGGTGTTAAAAAATATATTAAAATGGTTACTTCTAGGAAGAATTATATATAATAAAATAATTTTAAAAAGGATTTCATACCAGAAACAGTGATTCCAAGATAAGACTTCAAAGGAGTCATAAAGATAAAGTAATACTTACAACTGGGAATAAAGGTGATTGCAGGTTTGTAGCAGCTACAAGCCTGCCCGAGATTTTGCTAAGTTGGTGATACATTTTAGGAGAAAGATGAATATTGGAAATAGTAAAATTCAGCTATTACGAAACAAGTACTTTATCGTTAGCGTTCAGAAACTAATAACTTTGAGCTGTTAGTTGTTGCTTACTTTAACTTACAATAACTATTCTGTATCATTTGAACAAAATGTTAAGATTTTAGTACTATTTAATAAAATAAACATTGAATATAGGTAACAACAAACGAAAAGGACTTTGGTATGATAAGAATATTATAACTGGAAAATTCAATTTATCTCGATTTCAGAACGTAAATCGTGTGTTGCCTTTATCTTTGAACATTTTATTGTTCATGATATTTTTAATTTTATAATAGTAGACTATGCTTCAAATAAATTAGAAAAGACCAAAAAGTACAAACAGCTGTGGTGCATGGCATTTCTGGACTATGAGAAAGCCTTGAACTCTGTTAAATATTAGCTGTTTTGGAAGCTTTGCAGCGATTGATGTATCAATATGTTACAATGTCTCTACAACGCACCGAAGATCATCGTTCTGACTCAAGACCAGCGAACAAGAACCATCTATGAGACCGCGGATTGAGTTAACGAATTATATCTGCGAAACTGTTTAGGTATTATCTCAATATAATAAATATTATTTTTTTATAGTGCTTAGTAGGCAGACGAGTATGCGGCCCATTTGATGGGAAACGGTAACCGCCGCTCATGGACAGCTGCAATGCCGAGGGCAAAAATATGCTGCTGCCTTACAAGTGCAAAGAGCTCTCTTTCAACTTCATTTAAGGAAGAACATGTCGTAGTTATTAGGGAACACCGTGGCTGTGTCATTCTATACTTGCACGCACGTGAAACGAACAATCGCTGCAAACGAACGGTTTTGTAAGCCTAGGTGGTATGGATGGACCATAACTCATGGTAAAACGGTGACACCGGCATGATACAAGTATCAAAAAGTTCCTTGGAGCATTCCCATAAAAAAGCCTATAAAACACAGAGAGAGAGCCAAAGTCTCCTGAATCTAAAGACTACAAACTACTTGTATGATCTTAATCACCGACAATTCGGACAGCACGTCAATGCAAAGCATCAAATAGGCCTAGCTGGTATTTAGGGGCACCTGCGAAGAGAGTAGAGCAGCACTCCAAATGTGGACGGACTTGAGCTTTATTTAACACGAGTTGCTGGCTCGATGTGAAGAGCCGCGTCGACCTGTTCAAGTCGCCCAACTTTTTGCTTGCTAGTTTGGTCTTGTCATCTAAATGACGTTTGAATTGGACCTTGTTAGAAATCTCAATGCCGAGATCCCGACACTACGAGTATATACTATACAAAAAGATGCTCTTTGAAACCAAGCGCTACGACAAAAGGATCATTCGTTGCGGTGAATGCGCATTCATGCGTCTTTGTCGGAGTCCACCTAGGTTTTGGGGGTGGTTTGAATCGAATGCGCTCCTCCAATATTTTTTTTGTGACTTCTGTGAGTTTTAAGTAACGTAATCATTATTTTTTATTATTAAGGGGTCCATCAATATCATAGCAGAAAAAAATTGACATCATCCCTATTGATATATGATATATATGATAATCACATCGGTCGGATTATAACTTGTGAGTCTTGTGACAAATTATAAACTACTCCAACCGGAGGATCAGTGAACGAGATCCCAAGCACTCTTTGTGGTGCGCGTTGAGGTCACCAAGTACCACAACAGTCAATACCGTATTTGTATGAGCTCAAGTAGCAAATCAGACCCTGCTTCACCAGAACATAACCTGTATAGGCAGATGAAATTATTTTATTATCGTATATCGTACAAAATAATTATATCTTGACTATGTTCATTATTCATCAATATTTTATTGACAAATGGCAACACATAACGAACAGCCATCTTTGATCTTTTATTTTACATTGTGACAGTTCTCTCTTTCAACACGTTTTACGAAAAAGGTTAGGTTGTGAATATTTGTTTTTTTTTTAATCTAAATAATTTGTACTTATTATTATAATTTTACATCACTGGTTCAGTGTAGAAAATTCCTTTAAATTTAATTGTATATAAATTTCTAAGCCTTCCAAAGTTGACATTCCAAATTCAAAAGAATTATCCGCGTGGCTTGTCAGTTTGATTGTTGAAATGATGTGCATTTGTTTCATTTTCGCATTCCCACATTGCAGTCTTTGGTAAAACAATTTAACAATAAAATATTTATTTCCAGCCACAATGCAGATCTTCGTCAAAACCCTAACGGGAAAGACCATCACCCTCGAGGTGGAGGCATCTGACACAATTGAGAATGTGAAGGCTAAAATCCAGGATAAAGAGGGTATTCCTCCTGACCAGCAGCGATTGATCTTTGCTGGTAAACAGCTGGAAGATGGTCGCACCCTTTCTGACTATAACATCCAGAAGGAATCAACACTGCACTTGGTGCTCAGGCTTAGAGGAGGTAACTGGTTTTATTGAAATCACGATTTTATTTGTATACAGTTTTCAATGCTACTGGATTAAATTCTAATATTTATTTATTTTGTAAGGTACCATTGAACCATCTCTCCGTATTCTGGCCATGAAGTACAACTGTGAAAAGATGATCTGCCGCAAATGCTATGCTCGTCTCCACCCTCGTGCTACCAACTGCCGTAAGACCAAGTGTGGACACACCAACAACCTCCGCCCCAAGAAGAAGCTTAAGGATTAGATCATACCTTATAGATTTTTTAAACTTTGCATTATTTCAACAGCAACAGCACTAAAAATGTAACCACAAAGCTAAATTAAAAAGTGTAAACATATTTTGTTTTCTTTTGTTTAACAAACATTTCCTTAAATGTTGAATATCTTAATAATGTTTATAGATTTACTGTTATATGTATGTTCAAGATAACAAGGTCTCTATACCTAAAAGCATAGTCTATAAATAAATGAACCCAATGAAATGCAATTTTGCTTAGAAATAATTTAATTATAAACCAAAATCTTTTATATTAGTTTCATTATTATAAAGAAAGATGGATATACCAGTGTTTTAAATAAAATGAGAGCATCTTAGAGGTTATCGCACCTCTCAAAATCATCAACTACAAGGAATTTAATAATATTTTGCTGGCATAACACTTGCCTTTTTTACTTACATCACGTACACTAAAGTGAGATTAATTCAATTTGTTTACATAAACATCCAAGCTATGCTCGATACAAACTAATTCTTCTTTCTTATTCACCATTACCAAACAATTTATAGTGTTTCATCATCAGAAATATCTAAATTTACACACTTAAAATTTATACTAATAAACCCCAGTTCATAAACCAAATACAATGTTATTTGTGAGAAACAAGTTAAGATTATACCTGTCACCAGATCTAAGTGGGAGAGTAGGCTGGCATATATTTTTTATATATGTTCATGTGGGCTGATCATGTATACAGGAACAGTGACTGTTGGAGTAGATTAAAAGGCGTCTTGGTAAGCGGTGGACATCCCTCAGACTAACGAATTGCCATTGGAAGCTGGTAGAGGCAGGATGAGAAAAAACAAACCAGAATTTCTGGCGCAAAATGAGAACACCTGATAGAGCGAGTCGGTAGATATTATTATTATTTTTCTTGACGACCCATTTGGTTCCGTGTTCGATCCCTGGGCAGTACAAACGTTCGTGGTCATGAACATGTCTGTAATGCTCTGGGTGTTTTGTTTGTATAATATGCATGTATTCATCATATCATATAAGTATTTTTAGAGCGTCAGTGGCTCAATGGTGCAGACTGTCGCCTTCCTACCAGGAGGGCTGAGGTTCGAATCCCGACACGTACCAATGTATTTCGAAAAAAGTTTCCCTCGATTAGTCTGGTCTCCATTAACAGACCCTGTCTTCCTTAAAATGACACAACCTCTGAAGTATCCTCTTTCCAACAAAAAACGGGTTTTCAAAATCGGTTCATAAACGACGAAGATATCCGCGAACAAAAATAAAGCATATATACGGTCAAATTCTTACGGTGAAGGAAAACATCGTGAGGAAACCTTCATGCACACCTGCGAAGAGATTCGAAGGTTGTGTGTGAAGTCGTCCAATCCGCACTGGGCCCGCGTTGACGACTAAGGCCTAATCACCCTATACGGGTAGGCTCGTGCCCCTCGGTGGGGACGTTTAATGAGCTGATGATGAAGTATTTTTATCCGTTATTTAGTACCCATAATACAGGCTTCACGCTTATCTTGGGGCTGGGTGGCGCTGTGTGAATGTCTTTGGATAATTATTTATTTTATGTTAAAACGTTCAGGATAGTAAGACGCTCATCATCATCAGCTCATTAAACGTGTCCACTGAGGTCCAAGCGGGCCCAGTGCGGATTGGCCGACTTCACACACAACCTTTGAATCTCTTCGCAGGCGTGCACGGGTTTCCTCACGATGTTTTCCTTCACCGTAAGAGCGTCGGATAACGTACATTAATTTCGGAATCACATTGGTACGTGGCGGGATTTGAACCTGCGCTCCCGGTCGGAAGGCAACAGTCACCACTGAGCCCGATACCCGCACCCTTGTAAGGGTAGACAACCAGAGAGAGAGTAAACGCTCAGACCGCTAGACCTCAGAGATGTTACGATTATCTATACATATAAATATAATTCAAGTGTCCGTTTGCAAAATTGAAATAACCAACTGGTATTCAACCAGTCTTGCCACCTGTAGTTTAGAAAAAGAGCTTTTTGGGACGTCATAAAGTGCTAGAAAGGGCTAGATTGAGCGTCAAAAAGATTTCTGTCCTAAAAATGCTCAAATAATCGTGTAGTGAAGCCGTTTTTAGCTCGCCTAAAAAAATGTCATGATCGATGAAATAGCAAAAAAGTACTTGTTGGCATGTCGAAAACTTCATATTTATTAACATTTCAAGACAGTGAAAATGAGCTAGATTGCTCTTTTCGGGCTAATCGTTAAAAAAGGAGTTCACCTATACTAAAAAGTGCTAGATCTAGCTACAAAAGGGCTAAGTGGCAACACTATTCAACTTTAAGTAGTAATATAATAATTTCCAATACTTTTCAATAAAAAATACACGCTAGCATTTATAACAAGATCATTTATTGTAAATTGAAATCAGACTAACAAGTTTTATATAGACACAACCATTTAGTCATAAATCATATATTAGATACCTAATTGCATATACTACAATGTAAAACAACCACCAACAATTTATAAATAAAAAAACCAGTTTGAATTCAAATATTCGAACTTGTGTAGTTCGGTTTCAAGCCTCTCTGTAATTAAAGTACCTACAACACGTTCAAGCACAAGTAACTCTTTATAATGTTGAAATTGTGACTTAAACTTCGAGGTACCTCCATCATCTCAAACATTTTGAAAAACAATTGCTAGTATTTAATATTAATTTAAAAAGTCACTCAACGCGCAATGGAGCGAGCTATGCTTGGAGTCTCTCTTAGGGATAAGATCAGAAATGATTTAATCCGCAAGAGAAACTAAAGTTACCGACATAGCCCGCCGGATCAGCAAGTTGAAGTGGCAGTGGGCTGGTCACGTATGTCGTAGAACCGATGGCCGTTGGAGCAGACGAGTTCTGGAGTGGAGACCGCGTCTTGGCAAGCGTAGCGTAGGACGCCCTCCAGCCCGATGACTTGCGGAAGGTCGCTGGTGGAAGCTGGATGAGAAAAGCGGAGGACCGGGATATCTGGCGCAAAATGGGGAGACCTATGTCCAGCAGTGGACTGCGATAGGTTGAAGAGAGAGAGAATAAAATTATTGTTTAAACACAAAATAAACAATGCTGCTTACTGAATACTGAGGAATGTTAGGTACTTATATTAACATAATTACAATACTTAGTAGTACTGTTGTAAATGCAATTATGACAATAATATTAAGGAATACTATTACAAACTAAATTTGAATGGACGAATTATTTCCATGTATCACTTAAAATGTCTTCATTATTATACCATACCAAAATGAACAACTTTAATTTTCGGTGGACACGGGGACGCTTTCTCTGAAACACAAAAAATAATTAATTAAATAAATCTTGCCAAAAGGTCCTCGAAGAGGTTCAGTAAGCATTTCTATAAACAACTAAATTTTTCGAGCGCACATTAGCTACTGAATTAGGACACCGTGTGCCACTTATGGTACTTATGGAATATCCCGGATTATGAAGAATTTTGAGAATGGGTGGGGGATCAAAATAGGTGTGGCTTTGTCCAGCAGTCGACTGCGATAAGTTGTAGAGAGAGTAGGTACTTGTAATGATATAAGCACATGCTACTGCTATTTTATATTTAAATTAGAAGGCAAAAGAGCCAAAAACTCGTTCCTACGAATAAAAAGCGAGTACGATGCCGACCTTTTAGAAAAAGGGATAGGAAAACGAAATAAAAAAAATTGGCCAAGTGCGAGTCGGACTCACCCATGGAGGGTTCCGTAGCAGCAAGGGACTGCGAGGATGTTATATCACTATGGTCGAGCCAAATATTTTTTACAACCACTGCTGGTGAAATATCTCCTCAAAGTACCGAATTCCTTTGGTCCGTAATCCATCGCACTAGTCCAATGCTGCCAACATGGCGGGTAGCCAAAAGCTTGTTTGCTATACGGCAGGGTATTAGGGTTGGCCTACGTTTTTTTTATAATGTTTTAGCCCCACTAAGAAAGGTGCTTCGACTATTATGGGTACTAAACAACATTGTTTAATAGATATTACTTTTATGCATACATTAAATAGATATTAACATCATCATACAAACAGATATATTCATGCACACTAATGTTTGTACTGCCCGAGCATCGAACCTGGAACCCTTTGGGTAAAAGTGACTTTTCAACCACACCACATAGCTTATAATTATAACTGTTATCATGCATAATAAATGTGCAGTTACATTGTCGTAGTGCATGCAATTCATGCGGAGCTATGGAACTATTGGTTAAAAGTCTAGCACACAAAACGTACGTAGAATAGGTAAGCGTTGTTTTGCAGCCTACATTCGTTTCAATATTGTAAATGTGTTATTTAGTGGCTCTGTGTATCCTAGACGGTGTAGGTGGTAAGCATTGTCGCGCCTCTTAAACCTTAATGGGATATATCATTTCTAATATTTTTATTAACTCTCACCTGTTAGCCAAAAAAATAAAGTTTAAACAGCGTAATGCTATGAAATAAGCGTTTTCGTGACAGTTTTCATACGATTTTGAACTTGAGTAAGACTTTTTGCACGTTTCAAAAGTAGTAGCTAAGCCGCAAATAACGCCTTAAGGTGCCAGACACAATAGATTTTATATTGTGTCTGAATTCTCGGCGTTCAACGGGTTAAACATGGACTAAGTACTTATTATCGTGTGCAGTGATCGTTTTCTTCTAATACGTACCCTTTGAACGCCACGAATCCAGACACAATAGCCCAATGGTGGCCGATAAACAATAATTTCAATTGTATCGGCTCGCTTAGGTTGCGCGTGACATACATAGTGCAGAATCTATTGCTTAGACTGATTATGACCCGATCCAACCATGTGTGTCATAGATTAGTTGTTAGCTTTGTTGTGCGTCACAGATATGAAGTTAGCTTAATTGTGCATCATTATTAAGCAGTTAGCTTCGTGTGCGACATAAGTTTGTAGTTATGTTTGATGTGCGTCATTGATTTGTAGTTTTGTTGTGCTAGATTTGTAGTGACTTTGTTGTGCATCATAGATTTGTAGTTAGCTATGTTGTGCGTCATAGATTAGTAGTTAGTTTTGTTAAAATTAAAACTCACAGAGATTTCCTAATTCTAAGAACAAATTAATTGACTTTTCCAAAACGGCTCATACAAATGGCTACCTATTTTATGACGTCACGCCTCAGTAGTTAGTATGCATAGTTTATGAATTTTGTACTACAACTATATTAAATGTTGCGGTTATCAAAATGGTTCCATAGCAAAAGTTGCTTTAAATTGTATGTGTTATCCTTTGGTTTAAAATTTTTTGACAATTAATGTCAAAAAATTTTAAACCAAAACTTAAAAAAAATCTTTAAAAAATAGACTTGCCCACCTAACTTTGAAGACTAATAAAATTCATAAAACATGAGTTTTTGAGCTGAGAATAAGCAAATCGTAATATTTAACCCAGATTTGTAAAATTGTGAAATAGTTCTTACGATTCCAGGACCCATTCATCATGCCTATTATGTAATTTGTAGTTAGCTTTGTTGTGCGTCATAGATTTTTAGTAGTTAGCTTTCTATTAGGATTTTGGATAAGCTGTGTTGTGCGTGACATGTGCAATGCTCACAAACAAGTGCATGCGGTGCGTGCGTCACACTTCGACGTAGTCGAGCGATGTACCGGCGGGCGGCGAGATGTACTTGTGCGGGAACGATGTACTCTCCGGTAATACCCCATCTGGACAGCGGGACGCCTCCTGGAGTTGATAAAATAACATTTTAATGTGGAAGAGTTTAGCACAAATGAGTTTAATGTTAACAAGCAATTCAGCATCAGTGGACCAGCTAGACCACAGACATCCGAATATACAATTAGACTGGACAAGCCGCCAAGTTTATAGGCAGTCCCAGTGTCGCTATTTCTTTTCGGTTCTTACCTGTGAAAAGTTATTATATTTCTTGGTAAATTTACTGATTCATTGCGATGATGGCATGTTACAATTGCACAGGATGGCATTTTGGGAAAAAACGGTAATTTCTTCTAATATTCGTGCGTCTTGACTCGTCTCACAGAGCGTAAACTGGCAGCCAGTGTATGCTCGTTGAGCTTACATTTGTCGCACTTAAAAACGCGGCTTGCCCCATCTCCTGTATTGGGAAATCTGTGAGCTAGACCGATTCGGAAACGACGGTTATGCAAAGTGACAGATTAGCCAATTTTCAGGTTCGCGATTTGACAGATTAGTTAAATCACAGGTTCGCGATTAGAAGAATTATTACGATGTTCATTCTTGTATGACCCTTAAAAACTACTATCAAATATTAGTTTTTTTGATAACATATGGTTTTAAACTTAATTATGTTAATTCATAGTACGTTATATGTAATTATCATTAAGTTTGTAAAATTGTCATTGTTTAATTTCTTGAGGAATATAAGGCTTTTGTTCCTTTAGTTGCCCTAATGTGTATACCGAACTGTTTCCAAGTAAGTGAGTTTACCGGATGTAAAATTCTATTTATTTATACTTTCCCTTATTCCTTTCATAAAAGCTAGTATTTTTAAAAAGACAAGAAATAGTAATTCTTATTTCGTTACACTTAACGATTGAACTACTAGTAAAAGTTTATCAAACAACAAATATGATGCAAAACATAATAATATTAACTTACCGCCACAACAGCAATGGTTACAGTATCAGAAAACTTCACTTTATTCTTCTCCGTTGAACGACCAGCATTATCTGCGTTTACGTCACTCCTATGAGATCTGTCATTCATTGTAGGGTAGTTTTTTTGGTACTGATTTCTTGGGACCTCTTCTCTTAGCTCCGTTTGGTAGACCCTACTAAACTGTGACGTCATTCTCTCATCTTGCCTCGGCACTATATCGACCACGCTCGTCGTCGGTCTCGATACTTCACATATCGTCGACAGCGTGTTCATTGAGCCCAGTCTTGTATTGAGCGAGTTGTCCAAACTATGCCATCTTTGGTTCAGTATCGGTTTTATTTTATCATTTGGGACTTTCGCGTATTCATCGGTATTGTTCCAAGTATCTCTGTCTAGATATTGGTGTGAATTTTGTCTGGGGTAAGGCTGTGGTGGGGTTGGGGACGGTAGGGAAACGCGGGGAAGGGGAGGTGGTTTGGTCCGATATACTTCGGAAGCGCTTTCGTCGTCCGTGTACGAGCTTGAACTACACTGGGAACACGAATCCGAACACTCTGAATCTGTAAATAGGAAAAAAAAAGTTTAATTATTTATTTTATTTAGTCATACAATTACAATAAATACACAGTTAGTGTAAACATAAACTCATTCGAGTTTTTGAAGTACACTAGTATCGTCGTACTTATTTAATGTTAGTAAAGTTTATTAAAGGCCTGTGTGCTATACTGGGATGTTATAGGCCGGTAAATAAGTTAAATACTCAAACTCAAAAATACGTTATTTCAAAGTATTAAATGACATTTTTAAGTCATAGATAACGAGAGTCAAAAAATCTTTTCAAAAAAATGGTTTTACATAGTTCTGATATCATGACTAATTTAAATAATAACTATAGTATATATTAAATCATATGTAATAATACTAATGTTTTTTTTTACAACGCTGTCATATGTCTGATATATAATACTATAATATCATTGTACTCTGATGCCGATAACAAACCTGTGGGCAAGCTTGCGTAGTGCAGAGCGAGCTGGTGGGCCTCTTGAGCAAGGTCTGGACGACGATGGGACGCTGCTTCAGTATCCCTACACAAGTCCCATGCTCGAAGCTCTACCGCTAAACTCAATGCTTTGTCTAACCGGCCGCGTCTATAGTCAACAAAACATTCACCATCAGCTCATTATACATCCCCACTGAGGAGCACGAGCCTACCCGTATCTAGTAGTCCACGCGGGCCCAGTTCGGATTAGCCGAATTCACGCATAACTTTTAAATCTTTTCACAGGCGTGCGCAGGTTTCCTCACGATGTTTACCTTCAACGTAAGAGCGTCGGATAAACGTACATAAATATTATAATATCGAAAATGCAAAAAAGTCGACCAATGAGCCACCGATCGTCTACACAACGATTATGATCATCATAATCTTAGAGAACACTTAAGCTTTTAGTAATTACAAAGGTAATAAAAAAGAGATACAACACACACAACACACAGACAACAAATTAATTAAGTCGTATTGACAGATCCGGAAAACTATCTCGATTGTCAGTCAATATCTATATTAAGCAATTAATACTGTATTGGATCATAGAGCGTCGGTGGCTCAATGGTGCGGACTGTCGCCTTCCTACCAGGAGGGCTGAGGTTCGAATCCCGACACGTACCAATGTGTTTTCGAATTTTCGAAAATATATGTACGTTATCCGACGCTCTTACGGCGAAGGAAAACATCGTGAGGAAACCTTCATGCACACCTGCGAAGAGATTCGAAGGTTGTGTGTGAAGTCGTCCAATCCGCACTGGGCCCGCGTGGATGACTAAGGCCTAATCATCCTATACCGGTAGGCTCGTGCCCCTCGGTGGGGACGTTTAATGAGCTGATGATGATGACTGTATGGATTACCTGAGCAAATGGTGGAAGAACTTCCTGGCGAGATCATGAACTGGTGGGGCGAAGCGATTAGCGGCCGCCGGTAGTGGGGCACGAGGCGCTAGGAAAGCTCCCAAGGCCACTTGCGCTGTCGCTTCACCGCTAGCCTCTGACAAATAAGTAGACCGTACATTATTTATTTAATATTATTATTTATTACATTTTGTATTCTAATTATTTCGTAATAAATACACATTTGATTTCCTTTTTGACTCGTTTACATACAGAACATATCATCATCATTCTCCTGTCCTTATCCCATTACTTGGGGTCGGCGCAGTATGTCTTTTTCTTCCACTCCTCTCTATCAGCAGTGTCATCCACACAAACCCCCTTCGCACTCATATCCATCTTTACACAATCCATCCGTCTTTCTTTGGCCTTCCTCTGTTTACGCATCCATCCATCCACATGCAGATTCAACACTCGCTTTGTTACGTGCCATTCATTCCTCCAGAACATATAACTACAGTAAAACTCCCTTAAGACGATTTCTCGAGGACCCACCCCACCAAAACGCGTCTAAGCGAGAAAGCGTATCATGCGGGTTTGGGAAAATAAAACGAACACACTACATATTAATATGTATTTTGTTCTTTTAATTTTAAATTATGCACCTACATTCAAAACATTATTTAAAATAATCACTGATTTTGGTATGACAGAAACATTTTGATGCATTAGCAATTAAAAGATTATCAAAATAATTCAACTTTTGCAGTGCGTCTTTCATCATCATCATTATCATCATTACAGCCCAATTATGTCCACTGCTGAACGAAGGCCTCCCCTAATGATTTCCACGCGGACCGATCCCTTGCAGTGCGTCTTTACTTTCATCCAAAGTAGCATTATATAGTTCATACAAAGCGTTTTAACTCTTTAACAGAAACTGTAAGTCACTATGCATTTGTTTACTAAATAAATAAAATGCCTGGGCGTTTGGCGGAGTTGACTCATCTTCGTCTTTATCATTATCGCTTATATGGGTCTCGTTTCGAGTGTTATTCACATTCTCAATAAGATCTCCAATTGATTGATTTTTGTACGGCGCTACATTGTCATCAATAGAACATTATCCAGGAAAATCCTGCAGTATCTCGGGTTCTTCTTCCAACACGACGGGCGTATGGCCTGATTGCAGGCGTATTAAACATGATGACGAATCGTATTAAGCGTGATCGTATTAATCGTTTATTAATCTCATCTTCGTTTTGCTGACGATATCGTCATCGTGGCAGAGTCATCGGAAGAGCTTGCGGAGATGCTGAACAGCCTTAATGAATCTTCCCGACGAGTTGGGCTTAGCATGAATTTGGACAAGACGACAGTCATGTTCAACAGTCATGTCATGCCACAACCGAAATGCGTCGATGGGGTCCGTCTCGAGGTTGTGCAGGAGTATATCTACCTGGGCCAAACCATCCAACTTGGCCGGCATAACTTCGAGAGGGAGGCTAGTAGGAGGATTCAGTTGGGCTGGGCGGCATTCGGCAAGTTACGTCAGGTCTTCACGTCGACGATTCCGCAATGCTTAAAGACAAAAGTCTTTGAACAATGCGTCCTACCCGTACTTACATACGCAGCTGAGAACTGGACACTGACTGCGGGATTGGTTCACAAGTTCAAAGTCACTCAACGCGCAATGGTTGCTCGCTATGCTTGGAATCTGTCTTAGGGATAAGATCAGAAATGATTTAATCCGTAAGAGAACTAAAGTTACCGACATATCCCGCCGGATCAGCAAGTTTAAGTGGCAGTGGGCTGGTCACGTATGTCGCAGAACCGATGGCCGTTGGAGCAGACGAGTTCTGGAGTGGAGACCGCGTTTGGCAAGCGTAGCGTAGGACGCCCTCCAGCCCGATGGACCGATGACTTGCGGAAGGTCGCTGGTAGAAGCTGGATGAGAAAAGCGGAGTGCGCGTAAGCGCAAAATGGGGGAGACCTATGTCCAGCAGTGGACTGCAATAGGTTGAGAGAGAGAGAGAGAGAGAGAGAACTATGTAAATACATATAACTACTGTACTTGTGTATATAACTGTACTGCTTATAACGACTATCGGATATAGCGTCGGCAAATAAACGGTCCCTTCGACGTCATTATATCAGATTTCGATTATTTACAAACAAAAAACATAAGTACATTTAAACTTTGTTAGTAATGAATAGGCTCAAAAACTACTAGACCGATTTAAAAAACCAAAGGAAAAATTTTATTTTAGAAAATACTTTTCGTTTTAGAAAAATTAAGAAATGTTTTACTGCTCGTTTTTAGGTTATGTTTTACTGCGGGGAATAATACCACGGGGATCAGTTAGTGTAATATATAAAAGAGAGTACATATACCTGTTGGAGATCGCATGGCCTCGCATACAAGCCTGTTTAAGGCCCACAAGCACTCAGCGCCCTCTGTCGCCCAGTCCATGCTGTGGAGCAACGCAACTGCATTCGACGCCCGCCCGCTTCGAAGCCACGCCTAACGGTAACAAATATTCATCATCATTATTATCGTCTCCACCAAGGGACACGAGCCTACCCGTACAGGGTGATTAGGCCTTAGTCATCCATATGGGCCCAGTGTGGACTGGCCATAATCACGCACAACCCTAGAATATCTTGGCAGGCGTGCGCAGCTATCTTCATGTTTTTCTTAACCTTTGTTTTCGGATAAACGCAATAGTTTCGAAATTTCGGAATTACAAACGTAAGTGGCGGAATTTGAATCTACACCCGCCTGTCGGAAGGCACTCCACACCATAATCGTAGTACTAGTAGACTCGGTACTGAGGCGTCTAGGTAGGTAGGTACCACCGCAGTGCCAGATATCATCCCGTGCAATAGAAGTGTTTTGCACTTCTGTGTTTCGGGATGAGGGCACCGTAGGTAAAATTGTTGTCTAGGGTGACGGGCGCAGTGCGGCATTGATGAACAATAGTAACTTCTATCAGTGGTTGGTCTCACTCAATGCCGCTCTGTCACGGTCAGGCGTAACACTTACCATCAGGTGGGCGTCCTGACCGTTTTTTTTGTCACTTTGTAACATGAAAAAATGAGCTACCGACGCTTTAACATTTATTGATAAAGAACATTATTTAATCACAAAACTTTAGCTTAGGTATTAAAAGAAAAATAGCAATGTACTTACCGTGAGCAGTCGAGGGTGTGTAATATGTAAAGAGCTAACGGTCCACCGGCGAATGACACTAGTAGTTGGGGTCCTCCTTTCGATTCACGAGTCGCCAGTATTTGGGTACG
This sequence comes from Leucinodes orbonalis, assembly GCA_019425675.1. Classification (NCBI taxonomy): domain Eukaryota; kingdom Metazoa; phylum Arthropoda; class Insecta; order Lepidoptera; family Crambidae; genus Leucinodes; species Leucinodes orbonalis. The sequence goes on from PQWD01008642.1 coordinate 31,415, forward strand.
TTTTGCATCCCTGTAATTCAACGTTTACATGTTACGTAATGCTGGTTTGGTCTTAGAGCCTGATACTCGGAAATCACGATGTTTTTTTTTATTTCACTCTCTGGAAAATCTAACAAGCTTAATTGTACATTCACTCTTCAAGTTTATGTTTATTATTTAAGATGTGTACAGGATGGTTAGGACGTTCACCTGAGTGTAAAAGATACGCCTAACCATAAAATAGCGGCATTGAAGAGACCAACATCTGATAGACAGTTACTATCCTGCATCAATGCCGCACTGCGCCCGACACCCGAGACGACAGATGTTAGGTCTCTTATACCCAGTAATTACACTAGCTACAGTGCTCTCATCTCGAAACACAAAAGTGCATAACACTCCTGTTTCACGGGACGATATCTGGCACTGCGGTGGTACCTACCTAGACGACTCAGTATCGAGTCTTCCACATAGTGTACAGTTTTGCTTGTTGAATTGCCAAGGTCTCCAGGCTGATGACCTGAGACGCCATGCGGTAACAATCTCGTGTGGTACTAAGGGTTTACGATTCCGGATACACACATGACATATAGGTACTGTCTACACCATACACAGAAATGTCTAAAATCCTTTTTAGTTTTTGAACGAGATACTCAAGGGATCTCTATATTACACTCTTACTTGACAAACCTACACGTACAAGTACATAATATGCATCGTATAAGGTGAATAATATTTATACGATTCATATTATAGTTTTATTGATATCCTTCATTGTAATAAATAATTCGAACTGTAATATTTGTGAATTGTAAACTTTTTTTTATAGGTTGTTGTCAAGAACGCATTTTATAAAAAGTAAATGAACGAAGAAGCGGAGTCTATTGGTACAGGCATTGCTATGCTTAAAAGGAGACTCCACAACTGATATGTATCTTTTATCTTTGAGAAAGCAATAATTAATTAGGAATTTTTAATGCCATCCGTACTTCAAGTAGGTCGTGAAGTCGAAGCACTTAGTGTGATGGTGTAATAGAGCTAAAGCCCGATCGAAGCACTGCACCCGACCGCCTTCCGCCGCAGCCACCACCAGTGCACCCGCCCATACCACTTCTGAAGCAATCTTAAACCAAACATACATATAACTATTTATTGCTCACACACACACAGAAAAAAAAGGGACACAACATACTGAAATTAAGACAAAATACTGTGGGCAAAGGCAGCCTTATTCGACGACCCATCTGGTGTAATGGTTAAGACGTCGGTTCTTACACCAAGGGTTCCGGGTTCGATCCCGAGGCAGTACAAAATTTGTGTGCATGAACATGTCTGTTGTATTGGTCTGGGTGTTTTCTTTGTATATATGTAGTATATTCAAAAAAATGTGCAAATATGTTCCATTATTTTTGTATTTATTGTATTGTATCCATTGTTTAGTGAGTGAATTATTTATTTATCTATTCCATACCCGATAATCATAATTACTCAAATCAGGTAAGCCTAAATATTTTACCCTGTAATTTTACTAGCTTCAGTACCCTTACACCAAAAGACGGAAGTGCGAAACACTCAAATTTTACGAGACTCTATCCAGCACTGCGGTAGTACCTACCTAGACGAGTCAGTACAGGGCCTACTATCTAGTACAATAGATCTAAAAATAATGCTGAGGTTAAAACGTCAGTCAATGAACTCTAGCAACAACAAAACTTTATACTATGAATATACTCACAAAACCAGCTCGAACTGAGTGCGTTATCCCAACAGCACTGTGTACAATATGAAGGGTACCATCAATACAAGCAGTAAGTAGCTTCAAGTCGCACGGCGAACGCCGTGTTGCTCGTGCGGGAGCTGGCAAAGGTACTCTTGTCACACTCTCCCGTAATGCTGCCATCTTTGTCACTCGGTCTATACTGTTTGGTATCTCATAACGAAACCACTCGAGGCTAACACCATTCTGAAGTAAACAAATATTTGAACTGTATTGCAATTATTGGGTAATTACCCATAAAATTCAGAGACTTGAGAAATGGTATTCAATGGAAATATAAATTAGATTAATGATTTAGTGTCACAATTTTGTATAATATTTGCTCCTTCCTATGTGAAATGGTTTTTAAAGAGACAATAACTATGTTCATATTATCAACCAGCCAGCCTTGATCCTTCTGATACAGGAAAGCTATGGAGAGATTGGGCCTTTGACTAATTAATAATAATAATAATAATTATTATTATTTAATTTATTGGGCAAATAATTGTAAATTAATAATTTTTATTTGACATTTCATTTATTGTAATGCGAGAAATTATTGTAACATGTTTAACTGGAAAAAAATGTAATTTTTACCTTGTGGCAAGTAATTTGATCAACAATGTGTACAACAGTGTCAGATTTACTGGATATTTCTGCAGAAAGGGTCTCATTCTCCAATTGGTGATAGGCCACAAGTGACATGTGTTGTCTGCAATCAAAGCATGGTTGTATTAAGTCTTAATAACATTACATCACATGAGTTTATACTGTTATATTATTTCATTAAATATTAGATAAAGAATAAATTAACTAGATGGATAATGACAGAGAAATATCACCCAAAAAATGTGTCAGCCGCTTGACACATACATTGATACATGTCATATTTATGACATAAAATTATTCATTACATTTTGACCTTAAGTCGTCATTAAAAGGGTACAAAATCAATATCACGAGCATACTACAATGTCACTATGACATGTAGCGAGCGACGTGATTTTGAATGAAAAATGTTGCGGTTGGGCAGAATTTTGCCGCGGACACTTTTTGAGTGAGACTGTACATCTAGTTAGTTTATTGTTTATCTAAGAACTAGCTTTGGCGTGCGACTTCGTCCGCGTGGTATAGTTACTTTGGCCTAACACTCTCTTTAACTCGATACTTCGTTTATATAGGTTAGTTAAAACTGCGATATCACATAAGATATTCATTTAAATTGAATGATGTAAAGGGCAATTTTGTTTAAAATGAAATACTTGTGATAAATAATGTATTTATTTGGATAAGGATTGATATCATATTTATGAAAATAGCTTCGCAAAATGATGCATTATTTTAGATTTGAGCTAACCTTAAAATATAGACATATGCTGTCGCGGACTTTTTGGTAGACCTTTAAAAGGGTAACAATACTCTCATACATGACTTTTGCGAAACTTTAACCGTTTACGCAGCGTACGCAGCGGAATCTCTAAGTAAGAAAAATTTCCCCCTGGATTTTGTAACATTCTTCATTGCTGCTCCGCTTCTATTACTTCTAGCGTGATGATATATAGCCTATAGCCTTCCTCGATAAATGAGCTATCTAACACTAAAAGAATTTTTCAAATCGGTCCAGTAGTTCCTGAGATAAGCGCGTTCAAACAAACAAACTCTTCAGCTTTATAATATTAGTATAGATTAAACCATTAAAAATATAACGAAAAAGAGTGATCAAAGTCTAGTAAGAACAATTGATAAAACATAAGCTTTGTGAAAGGCACAGCTTATTATGTCTGTGTATGCATATATAAATAATAATGCACTGTGAAATTGCATGATGTAGGTATCAAATACAAAACTTACCCATTGATGTGGTATAAATGAAGATTAGCATGGTCTTCCACCACTGGACTCCAAGGTGCTGGCTCTGCTGTATTGGTGCTCCAAACTAGTACTTTCACTCCTTTACTACTATCACACCATGATACTCGTCTTTCACTTCTTCGTGCACCACCCCCTAATTCTATAGTCTAAAACCAATGATATTCTGTATATATAAAGGTAGATACTCCATCTGTGCCTCAAAAATGGACCACCAAAGAGAGTACAGTTTGTACTCATTTGTTTAGGTAAACATGTTCAAAATTCGAAATATGTGTATGTGTGCTGTCACTGCATTTAGAACAATTTTTTCGATTGTTTTGTGAGAATATCACGAATCCATACTTTTTACATCATTGTATAAAACTTTAACATTTTTTTATCTGCTAAGTCTACTACTGATGTTTTTATAACAATCAAGAGTTTATTTTGTTGTTTGATACAAATGAAAAGCTTTGTTTTTGTGCTACAGTTTGCTTCCAATAGCCTACTCCTAGTGGTGATGCTTCCTTTTTTGTGTAAATAAATGGATATATTGTAATTATTTTATTTCTAATGCAATAAATAAAATAATACCTGTATGTGGGGATCTCTGTCTGATATGCGACAAGGTTGACGGTTGCCCGGACTCTTTCCAAATGTGATTAAGGTTGCTGATTTGTCTGCATGGGTGAACAGTATGTGAGACTGGCACATTACCACTATAACAATAAATTTCATATATATTATTACCTTCACTAAACTAGTTAATTATTTCACTATTTCTACACTTATTATAGCATGTTCATGTCAGCCTTAATTATAAAAAATACTGTTACCTGACAGTTTAAACTATTATATTATTTAATAAAGTGATGTACATACCATCAGAAACAGTTTGTCCTGCCAACTTTCCTACACAGTATCTATCAAATAAGACTTGTATTACATCCAATGTATCAAGCTTCACTGTTAAGTAAGCTATTGCCCCCGAAGAAAGTACCAATGTGATTAGAGATTCTGTCGTCCATTCACAAGTAACAATACTTTTATCTTTAAGTTTTGACTCTAGTTGCCGCATTTGACGAGGTCTGACGGCTTTCCAATGGCCACTTCGACGCTCAGAGTAAGTCCGTTTACCAACATCGTAAATAGATTCATCAATTTTCTTTTTAGTTTCGTACCTATAAAATACATCAGTTTTCTTTTTAGTTTCGTACCAATAAAATTTTTTCTTACATTTTTATTTAGAAATTATGAGTTATTATCAAAAGTTTGTTAAAACTTACTTGTAAGTTTTGAAATCACTATTTTTCAAATGTAGCGTTTCCTCGGAAGTGAGGAACTTAATATTATAGTTCAACATTTTTCTATTACTACTGAACCATATTCCTCACTTTTTAGGTTTATTTAATTTAATTTCGTAAAGTTGTAGAATTTCTAAAGTAAACACGAAAAAGTATAAACCTACAATTTGACATTCCACTGACATTGTGACATTGTCACTGTTAATCGTCAATCGATAGTAAGGCAAAAGCATTAATATCAATAGGCCTATCGATACAATAGGGAACATGCAAATGTAATATAAATGAATATTTTGATATTAAAATGTTAAAATAACATAAAAGTAGGGACACCGTAAAATTTATATTTTAATTTACGCTATTTTTAAAAATAATTACGAATTGAAATTACTTGAAACGGAACGTAAATTTAAACACCAATCACTGTCATTTACGTCATCTATGTATGACATATTATTTTGACGTTAAAGGTTTAGTAAAAAGTGAACATTAAAACGATAAAACCGGCATTTTTCGAATAAAAATGAAATTTAGGACTGTAAAAGCAGTCTCCAGGAAACTACCAAAGTTAATGTTGACATGGTTGTAATTTATTTTTATCGCAAGTGAGTTTTACAAACCGCAATAAGCCTGATGCGAAATATGGACTTTTTACGGTACTTTATTGAAATATCAAAGCATTAATATCTACTGATAATCTAGAATTGATTATTTTTCATCACCAAACATCAAAATGAAAGTAGTGAGCATAAAGAAAAGGTTATATTTTAACTCATCACAGTGTGAGCAGAAATTGCTTGGAAAAGGCTGTCCTGAGGATTTCCACATGGAACTGCCTTGTGCAGTCCTCATCCATGGCACATACACTACACTCTAAAGATGAACCAGGAACAAGAAGAATAATTAATTTTCCTTTTTTTAAAAAATGATTATTTTATATATCAAAATTGTGTAAGTTTGTATGTTTTTGTGACTGTAATATAATAAATCAATATTAAACTTGGTGTATTTTCAATTATTCACTTACAAGAATTTTACATTTTTTTATTATTGGTGATTCAGGTGTCAAAGGTATTTTCTGTTTTAGCATTCAAAAATATGGGGTATGAGCGTCTCTATTCACAAAGTTTTTAAACTTTTTAACATGATTCCATAACTTTACAATAAAAAGTTATAGACAACTTTGTTATTGTATTTGTATTAGGTAGGTAAATATGTTTGTTTTTCATACAAGCAGATGAAGAATAACAAGTTATTCTAACATCATAGTCGTCTTCACCGCATCGAAAAAATAGTTTGAGGAATAATTCATTCGTCTTCTAGTTCGAAATTTCTTTTATCCCGGTTTTGTGTCAGTCAAAAACAATATAATTGTTATTAGATGAACACATTGGCACAAAGTATGGTCAACGCAGCTTTTTTTCCGGAGTATCAATTCATTAAATCCATACATTATCAGTTATTTAAAATTCTTATAAATTAGGTCTTGACAGTCGAGAAAAAAATGCAAAAGTATGAAAGTTCTTGAAGAAAAGGAGGTACATTCACATATTTGACGTCAAACGTCACGCCAGCCCGTTTTGGCGCGAAATTTGAAATTGTCAATTTCAAACCGCATTTTTATGCAGAAAATGACAGTTTTTTGATTTTTAAATATACTTGTGGTCTATTCCAAATGTAGTTCTTTAAAATAAACACAAAAATAAAATTTGTTCATCTTCCCTATTGTTAGCTTAGTTTAGCCATACGCAGCTCCAGCGTGGTACGTGTTACGCTCCCCGACTAACCAGCGTCGAATACATACAAGCAGGCCCAACAGAATATTTCCCTCGCGTCGTTACAGGAACGGGGCGCTACGTCCGCAACGACGTGAACGAGGGACGTGCGCATGCCGACGCGGTGCGGTGGAGGAGTTCATTGTTCTTGCATGTCGAATGTATGACCGCGCCGTCAACGGACCAGATCTCCATCTCCACAATATTGCCCCCCTCTACGCTAAACCCGACGCCCCCGGACATCCGCTGCTCTGAGAGCTCCTGCTAGACCCCGATGCGAGGGTTAAGATACAAGAAGAAGAGGAACAAGGACAAGGCAACATACCACCGTCTCGACTACTCGTAGGATGACCTCGCTTGAAACATCCCCACCACCACCGGATTTGACATCCCGCTGCCCACAAGAGCAGCAGAACCACGGACAAGACTGACTGTGACCTCTGTACGATTACGCCGTCGCTCGCTCGCTGGTCGCTCATCGGGCTTCCCAAAGAGATTTTACTCGAGTGGCTGGACCGCGCTGAAGGCGGCAATGCGTTGCACATGAATAGGGGAGCTGACTCTAAATGGCCTGCCTTCAACAGGTAAAGTCATTCAACACCACCAGAGAGATGATGGCATTTTTGGTATAAAAAGTTTTAGTTCTAGAAGATGTCACTAGATTTATTATAAGATATCGTGCATGATTGTACGAGGTTGAAAGTTCCTTTTTCTATGGTAGACAGAGACCAGACAAACTGTCTGTGAGCTTACTTCGAATCGTCGATAGATGGCATTAAGTATTTTCTGAAATCAATATTTATTTATTTGTGAGCGCCTCGGAGGAACTAGACTCCTCCTCATAAGTGGGAATTATTTAAAATGTTGGCGATTTCCGGATTGTCTGGACGCACGGGGTAATGTATGCTTATTTCCATATATGGAGTACACGCCACTGATTTCTTAGGACACTGAATTTAATATAATAGCATGGAGTGCACGCCACTGGTTATCTCTGGTGACAGGCGCAGTGCGACACTGATGGAAAATAATAACTGTCTAATAAATGTAGGTGGTGACCTACATTTATTGGACAGTTATTATTATAATTAGTTAGGTATTAGTTATTGAAGGTGTTCAATGCCGCTCTGTCATGGTCAGGCGTATGGCTTACCATCAGGCGAGCATCTTGACCGTCTTGTACATATTTATCATAAAAAAATTAACACTACTGTGTAATTATGATATGTAGCGAGCGACGTGATTATGAATGAAAATTCTGCCCAACCAATGCGATGGTAATCGTATATTATTATTTTTAAAATTATTTTAAGGACTCAAATGTTATAATTTGAATAGCACCAAATAAATATATTATTTTCGATATAGAGGAATAAAAACAACGAACCTTAGTCCTTACATGTACTCAGCTTGTATCATAATTCGTGGTTACCTACTTAAAATAAATAATACAGATCCGTTTCCACAATACGAAAATCAGCGATAACGCATCAAAAATAACCAAAACTTGTTTGATGAATATGTACTAAACAAAAAATCTTATCTGAGAGCTGCCATTCTCACATAGAAGCTAAATCCGTGTTATTAAAATATGTACAGCCTGATAAAGGCTTTTGGAAAGCCTTATGAAACAAATATACCAGTAATACATACACAATTTTAATCCATTCTGTTGGTAAAAATGAGACATTTAAGTAATAAATAAAAGCGAGTAACTTTAACCGGACGGAAATCCCAGGTTGTATTCAAGCGGCTTTGATACTGTCTTTTTCATTTAACTTGAGATTTCTGAAGAGCCATGCTGCAACTGCAGTTTTATTCATTGTGGAGTAGGAAAATGCGACTTGGATATTTTTCGTTAATAATATTAAGATAAACAAGAATTCATATTAAATGTGACTTGTTTTAATGTTTGGTAACAAATGTAATTATTTTTAAATTGATTCTTTACATAATTGTATAACACTAGTTGAAGTTAATTAAAACGATACAATAGCGTAGTTAACTTGTATTCGATATACATTTTCAAACCAATGAAATACCTATATTGTAACGAATGAATAAAAATGTATTATATTTAATTAGCCAACAACAAAACTGCACCCTGGCCTGGGCTTTACGTTTAGGTTCGAATCCCACGTTGTGATCGTATAGTGAAAGTCACTTTGTATGATTTCTCTCAATTTGGTTAGGACAATGCAGGCTGTCACTTAATTGTCTGAAAATAAGGATTATGCTACATGTTATGTTTACTCCGTTTGCTAGATATGCTATATTCTGTGCTTCGAAACAGGCTGTAAACTATAGAAGGTGTGTTAACGACTACGATTCTAAGATTGTAGCCGGAGTCAAAGTTATTGCACACGCTCGGAGACTGGAAAAGTTTTTATCTTTTTTTGGTGACCATCCAAAGGTTAAATGCCGCTTTAGATAGTTTTGTATACTCAGGACATAGAGCCCTAATTCATGAAATCAGCTCTTTTAATGTAATACCAAGAAAAATAAAAATACTTTAAATCCTTGCTGACGTTATTTGCAATAAAATCATTTTAACGGTTAAGGAACTTATTTCCAGTGTCTATTAACTTAATGTTTAAAATCCGCAACAATGCCTATCGACTAATATTATTCGGATTTTGAATTTCGGGTCCGAATTTGCTATTGAAATTCACAGAGGTATATTTGTTATTAAAAAAACTAAAGCTTTACAATGCTCCATTGGGCTGCCATTATTTACGATCGGCACAGCGTGAATATATCGGTTTGCCTTTTATTATTTCCCTCTAATGCCCTTGAGGGTTACTCGTTTCCGTCTAAATAGTTATTCGATAACAGTTATACATATATATGTGGATGCGATACCGCTGATAACGATCCATTCCAGTTTAATAAACTGTTCTGTGTAAAATTCGTAAGCGGTTATAAAGTCAGGAAAATCGTAGATATTTATGGAACCATATTATAGATGATGATATGGATCTTCATCATTATTATGTCCATTGGCGGAAAAAGGGTTAGGGGAGGCCCTAATGCCATGCATTAGAGTTTCCTAGACAGTTCATATAATCAATTGGCGAGAGCACCCATTGTTTATAAATTGAGCCTGTTTATTGCCACTTCAACTTACTAATCCTACGGGCTGTACGTGTCAGTCACTTGATTTCTCCACGAGTTACATATACAAAATTCACTCTTGATTAAAAGATCCTGAAACTGTAGGTTATTTTCTAATTGGACAATACAGACTTCGCCAGCGACTTCCAACTCTTCAAGTGGTTATAAAATGCTTCGTTCAGTAACAGTTTGGAATATCCACCGTGTATAGATGGCGTTTTGCCGACTGTCAGGTTGTCTAATGTGAAACGGGGCTAGATAGAACAAGATCACGAAGTTCCTATGCACACTCCCAGAATTGAATATGGGAAAATAACCGAGAGACAGAACTAAGCCCTCTTCACATAATTTTAGGCAACACTGAGCCTTTTTTTTTCGGAATGACGTATGGCTGTTGGCTGCAGGTGGCCTTACAGCTTCACCGGACAATTGGCGAGCCTAAGGGTGTCCCAGAGTAGGACGCGAATCTCGGTTTAGGGCGTCGCAGGGGCTAGGTAACTAGTATAAGTTTGGGGAGAAAAGCGACTGGGCACGTGTCGGTAGCGCGTCAAACCTACAGGGACTCGCGACGATGGCCCCCGCCGGCGGGGACGGAATCTCGGTCTTTTACGTGTTTTGTCCACCGTGATGGTAAAATCCTGAGCCAATTCAAAGGCCCATAATAAGACGACTACGTTTCGCTACGTACGTAATGTAACGTTTCCAAATGACAAATGGATTTTAATAAAATTAAAATACATTGTTTTTAATTATTATATTTATGAATGCAATCTAAAAAGAATAAGACCTTACTGACAAGAGAGTTGTCTCACCGTGAGTCAAAATAATCAAAAACTACTACTTTACCATGGCAGCGTAGTGAAGTGGTAGTTTCCCGTATGCATAAAATATCCGTGTCTGTGCAAATATAGGTCTCGCTCTCGCAGTAATAAGCCACCCGCATAGAAACATCATTTGAAATTCTTATTTAGTTTTGTTTTTATGAATTAAATAGGTAAGCATAAAACAATTGTCTGACCTGATGATAAGTGACCACTTAAAACTTGTAAATTAGTGATACCTAATATATTAAGATCATGACGCTTTGAATGACTAAGTGGTAGACTTGGTACTGAGTCGTCTAGGTAGATACCACCGTAATGCCAGATATCGTCCCCGTGAAATAGAAGTGTTTTGAACTTCTGTGTTTCAGGATGAGGGCACTGTAACTAGTAAAATTACCGGGTATAAGAAACCTAACATTTCTTGTCTCGGGTCTCGGTATGTGGTATTGATGGAGAATAATAAATCACTGTTTATCAGTTGTCGGTCTCAATCAAAGCTGCTCTGTCAGGCGTATCACTTACCATCAGGTGAGTGTCTTGGTCGTTCTGTAAATTTGTTAAATAAAAAAAAGATGAGAAATTTTTCAGTCTCCCGTCGCGTCGCTACAAGAACTTACCCAAAATTTCAATGACTGATTCATTGATATTCCTAATCCCAAAAATGATAGACATGCGTAGAAACATTTATCGTTTATTTAACACTATTAGGGGCTGCAATTTGTGAGTTCCGTTTCCCATGCGATAGATTTCAAAAGAGCCCTTCATAACAACAATGGATTCCGATGCTGTTACCGTATCTAGCGAAATACATAAAGGTATCTATTGACAGCGTCTTCGCAAGTCTGTTATCCGTTTTAGTGATTTTTACAATAACATACCTACAACTTGATTCTTTCCGGACAAGCACGCGTCACAACTTTTCATTAAATTTCTTCAAAAGGCCATTAAAAAAAAGAACCTTTTTCCTTGTAAGGAGCCGGCCTACAACGCTTTACTATGCCCACTAATTGTACCTACACGCGTCGGTGTCTTGCAAGTTTGCCTTTTATAGAAAAAAAAATATCAGCCCCTTTATATTGTAGGTGAAGATTGACCTTGGTATTATAATTTGATTATGCAAATACAAAAAGAACAAAACCGGCTGACGGCATTACGTAGAGTTATTATCAATGATAAAATATCCGTACATACGGATACGTATATATACGTACTTTTAAGATGAGTTATTCAGTGGCAGTTTTGGCTTATTATATTAATATCCTAAGTCTTGGTAAATACAAGAAACAAAAAAAGAACATTAGATGTCCCATGCCTTACCTTTGCGAATGGCAATTTATATTTAGGAGCTTGTGGTTTGCAAACCTTATATTAAAATATATGTTTAAAGTCTGGGTATTTCCCATTATTGATTTTGCATTAGGATACAAGTCAACAAAGCAATCAGTGCAATTCATCATTGGAAGATGCAAGATTAGACCCTTTCGAATACAATTTGCGTTCTTATAATGAAGGAAATATAGCAAACTGAATTCTTTACAAGTCCTTCGAGGCACCTTAATATTTTTAGATGTTTGAGATTTATGAGTGGGCGAACCATGCTTCGGCATGATTAAGGCACTCGGAGTAAGTTCTGTTTACTCCGAGTTAAAGCATCTTGATCCGAGTGATATAGAATTATATGTTTGACGCGTTTCTTTTCTCTGTTAATAGACACACCTGAATAAATTAATCAGTATCGATTTCACTGAAGCCAGATGCCCCAATTATTGCCCATTGAAGTGCTATTTTTGACACCAAGTAAAATTTTAATGAGACAGGACCGAAACCCACCGTAAGCGGTCTTATGGCCTCTAATAAGATTAAAACGTTGCGGTTGGTTAGGAAAATTGTAATTTTCTTAGTTGCAGGTGATTTTACTGCGTAATTGGTTTTATGTGTAAACCTTTTTTTGTGTATACGTTTTTAAAATTGGAAACAAGCTTTTTATTTTATAATTTGTATCTGGCAACTGAGAGTGGCATTCTCAGTTTAGAAAAAACCTCCCTAAATAGAGTAAAGAAAAATACACTGTAAACGTTTTTTCGATCGTGTTGGTAGGGGCCCGTTTTCAACGTAAATGCGACTGTAAATTTAAGAGATACGCGATATAATGTCAAAAGACCCTCCAAAAAAGAGCCTCCAAAAGGTCTATAATCTATATGATGGTGATAAAAAAAAATTGAAAATGTCTAAAACGTTTGAAAAAGTACTAAAAAGTCGAAAAATGATTTTTTCAGACTTTTCATCTTGAATTTATGATTCCTCAAAAACGAAAATCGATATCAACCAAACTCAAAATGAGTTCGATGAGTCTCGCAGAGTACTGATGTGATTTGCAACAGTAAAATATTATTGACTCTACATATTAATTTGATATTTTTTGGAATTATTGTAATACATTAATCAATAAAAATCACATATATAGGTATAGAAGGACTGACACTGGTTAATATTCCTCCTTATACTAAAATTGTAAGGAGGAATATTGACCAGTGGCGATTTTCACTTTTTTATATAGTCAAGACATTTCTGTGCTGTAAAAATACTAAATATGTACAGGCAAATATAGAAAATAACCATTGGTGAGTTAGCCGACTTCTCGCTCATAACACCCGATGAGTCACACGTGAAATGTATGAGTCTTATATTTAACCAAGTCGAGCGCGAAGCAAACACTGCCGTACCATCCTTTACAGGATCCATTTCGCCGCATTTTCAGACTCCAATTTGAGAACCTTTGGATAATACCAGAACGCTGAAATTTTCGTCATCTAGTAAATATAATAACTACTTTAAATCCAAAAATTTCAAGTCTGTAGGTCATTTATTCCGACGTTAAGCGAAAGCAAAGTTTCGCATTTTCGACAGATAGACACTCACTCACTCATGATCATCAAAATAAACTAGTACTTCATTAACTCAGAAGCTGAAATTTAGTACAGAGTTAGGGTTTAATGGCTACATAAAGGGAAAACTATAAAACTTGATAATCGAAGATCTGGAGTACCTGGTGACCCTGATTAGATAACAAAATCATCAAAATAGAACTAGTACTTCCCATTAACTCACAGAGCTGAAATTTGGTACAGGGTTAGGGTTTAATGGTACATAAAGGAAAACTATAAAACTGGATAATCGAAGATCTGGAGTACCTGGTGACCCTGATTAGATAACAAAAGAGCCCAGCCAAACTATAAGAGAATGACATACCGCCTTTAAACAATATATGGTCAACATGGTGGGCCGCTTCATCCAATGTCAAATATCGGGGGCACGGTAGTGCCCCCACCAAGTCGAGCGCGCTAGACCAATACAAACAGACATGTTCATGCATACAAATATTTGTACTACCCGGGGATCGAACCCGGAACCCTTGGTGTAGTAGCCGACGTCTCAACCATTACACCCAATGGGTCGTCCAATATTCCTTTCAAGTTTCTACAAAAAGAAGTGAAATCCCACCAAAAACATTCTGTAAAAAATCTAGCCAAGTCTCGATGGAGCTGCTTGATTATCTCTAAAAAGTAATGAAATCAAGACAAAGACGTGCCAAGTCTAAGGTTCCTTACTGCGATTACTTTATTATTATGGTTAATATTGTGTGACTTGGCCGTTGAACATTCTTTATACGTTAGTGCTTAATGAAGCCTACAATTGACTGTTATTGAATCACCGTTTTCCAAGTGGCAAATTGTACGTCAATAGGAAGCTTCTAGCGTTCTGACGACAGATTGGTGCAATGGTGTCATGGAGCGCCTGTTTTGTATCCTTGTGTACTCTTCAACGGCCAAGTCCACAACATTAACCATAATAATAAAGTAATCGCAGTAAGAACCTTAGACTTGGCACGTCTTTGTCTTGATTTCATTACTTTTTAGAGATAATCAAGCAGCTCCATCGATACTTGGCTAGATTTTTTACAGATTGTTTTTAGTGGGATTTAATTTACCTGTTTGAGCTTTGTATCGTGACAATCAATACCTACATATCAATAAAGTTGGAGTGTCTGTTTGTAATATTTAATCATCGTTTTTTTACTACAAACATATATTATATATTATGGTGCGTTTGTTTGTCCGTATGTCTGTCCGTTTGTTCCGGATAATCTCAGAAATGGTAAGACCGATTTGACGGTACTTTTATTGGCAGGTAGCTGATGTAATAAGGAAATTAAGGCGCACAGCTCACATCGCTGCGCGCCTTAACGTGACTTCACGGCGCGATTTTTATTAAAATTTGGTATGCAGCTAGCTGACACCCTGGACAAACACATAGGTTACGTTTTACTGCGTGAAAATATTTAAGTAATACCGAGGGTAAAATCGCGGGGCGCAACTAGTTTTCTAATAATATCGTTATCATGTTCCATTTGAATACACATTATGTAACATTATTCCTTAATCATTTTGTCGCTCGTGCGGACATCGACGTTCAAGAATAACTCGATTTTAATATAAGCCTTTTCAGAGTGACGTTTATTTCCTGAAAGCCCATTTCTATACATAAAAGATTTATACAATTTCTTTGCAAAAAACATTCTTCTATCATTGAATTATGTGAACAGAGAGTTTGATTAATCCAAAAGAGATTTCGGATATTTAAAAAATAAATAAGAAATGAATAAATATCCACAGACATTCACACAGCGCCATCTAGTCCCAAACTAAGCATTTATTTTGCCTGTAACATGGGTAGTGAACAAAGGATAACATACTTATATAGATTGTTTTCTAAATACTTACATTAAGGATACATAGAAAACGCCCAAACTAATACACACATGTTCATGCACACAAATGTTTGTACTGCCTGGGAATCGAACAAAGAACGCTTGGTGTAAGAGCTGACGTCTCAACCAATTATGTACATCACTCGATGACGTTGTAAAGTCCATCTGCGGCAAACAACAGTGATCAGTAAAAAAAAATCAACCAATTACACCACATGGGTCGGTAAAAACCCGGTAATCCTCAAATCTTTATTTACGAGTAATCCTTTTATGCAAATTGATCCGCTGAGTGATAGCTTCCACACAACGATGGCCGGATGAATTATAGAAAATGGCGTATCCGGACTCCGGAGCAATAAAAAAGAAAAACTACGCGCCTAAAAAGATATAATGCCGATAAAGGTTATGAATGTATGGAATATATATTGAATGAAATAGTGTTAGTATGTAGGGTGACAATTTGTGGTTATTAAAAAAATAAATCTTAGTATGTCTTTGCCAGAGGTACCTGTCTTTTTTCCAGATTTTCTATTTTACTAGCTATGCCGCGTGGTGTTGTCCGCGATATAAAATGTTTTACCGCAATACAACGTAAAGTGCTCACTAACTTCATGCCAAATTTTATTAAAATAGCTTCATTCATTTAGTTTTTAAGCAGTAAATATTCGCCTTTAAAATATTCGCTTCGTTAAGCTTAACGTAGCTACGTTAAGGCACACGGACAGACAATAAAAATTGTTTTGGTGTACGTAACGTATAATTTATACAATATCCATTTATGCATGTAATTAAATCGGTTACTACAATATTAGGAAAAGGCACTCCAATTTTAATTATATGTATAGATAAAAATTTAGATATCTATATATAACATTACATTTGATTTAATATAGATCTATATTGCCAATGATATTGGCCTTTACAGCACATGGTTGCAATAAATATTTGCGAAGATATTACAGATTTAAAAATTGCTGTACGTAACGTTTGCGGCGGCACCGGTTGACCGGGGAGGCAGGAGCATGCCTACGTATATCACCATTGCACCCGTGTGAAGTAGGGCGGGTCACTAGTGTATATATATATATAAATATATTTGAAAATTCCATTGCTTATTTTCAGAGTAGGCACATGTACGTAGAGTGCAGATCAAGGACATATTCACATAAATGTAAAATAAAACAGACAATAATGAGTCAATCTTACCCAACAAGTGTTCTGTAATCTTCTTGTCTAGTCGATATGGATTCTCTAGCTAAATATGATGATGCGACTAGAGGCCATTTGCCATCCAGAGGTCCCGAAAACCGCATATATGTAGTTCTATGTTGGTATTTTTATTATTTAATATTCGCACATAAGATATTTACATACAACATGTCATTATAATACCGGGCATAATATAATGCGTGTAGATATAAATGAGATTAGTGTCTAATTAATCCGGACAAACACTAAACAAAGGCACGTCCAGCCAAACAAAGCAAATGATTATGTTCATTTTAGTAGGATTGTGAACAATAAACCTGGGATGTGCACCAGTTGGAACCACAGATAAAAAACGCAGAAGGTACAAGTATATGCAGAATATTCCTGAAAGCTAAGCCTGCTTACTTTCCCAGTTTATAAAAGGGAAAAAAAGTATCCACCAACAATCACACATGTATGGCCCCAATTTAAACTAAGAGCTTTTAATTTTTTTTAAATGCTTACATTTAAACATAGGAACATCTAGACCCGATATGTTTGGGCATGCACACATTTTTTTTACACACTGCGCTTTCTAGCCCCAAGCTACGCGTGAAGGTACTTAGCACGGATAAACATACTAAATAGTGTTTAAATACATACATATTATACATAGAAAACACCCAGATCAATACAAACAGACATGTTCATGCACGCAAATGTTTGTATTGCCTGGGGATCGAACCGAAACCTTTGGTGTAATAGCCGACGTTTAACCATTACACCAAATAGGTCGTCAAATGTTTGTAGTATACGGGGCTCAAACCGGATTATAATAGCCGACTGCTCAACTATAGTATTTTTAAATTATATACTTTGACATACGCGGTGAGTTACGATTTCTGCAAACGTTATTGATTAGTTATATAAGGTATATTGTAATCCTAGAAGGTTTTCTCAAAAAATGGCTAAGTTTTGTTTGATGGTTAACTATAATTGAAGTGAGCGATGTTCAAAAGTACATATTATTAATGGTTGTTGCGGGCTAAAAAATACGATATTCAAAAAAGAGATGTACAGTAAGTAAAAGGTCTTGCTTTTAAATGAATGTTAATATTAAGAAGAGAAGAGTCATACCTTCTGAAATTGACAAGTAGTCAGAATGTATCAATCAAGTCATATTAGCAATTCGTCTTAAATTTTTACGTCATACCTAATAATAAAGTACTTACTAAGAGATTAAATTAAAAACTTGGTATTTCCAATTCTCCAAAAATGTTCAAAAAATATTTTATAATGTCTGTTAAGTGAAATTGCGAGCAAATACTATGTAACAAAAATAATAAAACGAGGGGAACTCCAGAATATCACCATGGTATTTGTCTAGATTTATTCAAGGGTAAGAAATAAGTTCTAGGACAAGCATTACTAACTACTTTTAGATGCAATAAGAAAAACTTGAATGTTTTTCGTCGATTGGCAACGAAATGTAAGCGAGACTTATACCTGAAGTAAGAAAGGACACCGCCCATACTCGACATAGATTGGTTTTGTTTATAAAGGACCATAACAAAGAAATGACAACCAATTATTATTAAAATTCTATTAAACACCTAAATACTTAATGCAAAAGAAAACGATAAATAATACAACAACACTAGACAATATATATGGCAAGATCATATCTCTACGGGACTACTTTCAGGGAAAATATCAATATAAGATTCAAAGCTATCATTGACAAAAATGATGTTTTTAATAAATAGTTAGTTATAGGTGGGTAGATTTGGCGTGAAAATAACAGAAAGTCCCAAATATACATTCAAGAGTGTCTTCATTCTGATTTCTATCCTATTCACTATCGCAGTCCACTGCTGGACATAGGTCTCCCCATTTCGCGCCAGATATCCCGGTCCTCCGCTTCCTCATCCAAATAATAATTCCTGATTCTATATTAAGAAAAAATTTGAACACTGTTTTTAAACATCTATGTTATTGCCTTAGTAGAAGTACATAGAACAGAGAAACTAACAAGATATGAGGTAGAAGCAGTTAATCAAATGCAAAACTCTGTAAAAAAAAACTGCAAGTCGCAAGCACTTGAAAACAGTATATATCAGAATATATTTCAGTAAAATTAATTAAAACAATGCAAGACTCGGTTTGAAGTTTTTTATATAATAATAGGGAAACTGGCGATGGACGGGTTTCAAAGTCAAAATAGACAGAGTATGGACCAAAGACCTGTTAATGGATGAAGAGCTTACATTGGATGATGCTGAGGTAGAAAAATAGGCTGCCGTACCTATCTAGGGAGATGAATGTATGTGGATAAGTTCACTTTTAAGGTATCATGAAATAATTTCGGTTCCTAGTATTATTGTGATTATACCTTACGTAAATATATTTTCTAACTCTCATCTGAAATGAGTAACATAGGTATCGTCAGCCAAACGTAAGCTATAAGCGCCCTTCTTTTTTTCGGAGTTTCCTTGTTTCCCACTTTAATATCAGGCACGTCTCAAATGCAAGTAAGATTCAAAGAAACTTTTACTATGATGGTACAAAAATTTAAGGAGGGCTCCAAGAGTGAAGTGGGTATATATGGCCTCTAATTTTGATATTGTTATTATTTAAATTTTATTCTAAAACAAATAAAGAATTACCTATATAAACAGTGTTTTGGTGTAAGAAGTTGTGTTGTGTTCCGGGATGAAGGGTGAGACGGGCAGTGAAATTTGAAAAATAAAAACTTTGGTCTTACTTCCAACAAAGCAGCTGATTCATCCATCCGAATGTTTTTGGCAACTTAGAAATACATTTTTTTATGTGTAGGCAAAAAGCGGTCGCATCACCTGACGGTAAAGTTGACATTCGAGACGACCTTAATTCACCATAGGCTGTAAATCGAAGAAAAAGACGTGATGATGAAAATGAACGCGGCGAGGAGGACTTACTGTGGATGGACTAGCTTCTTGTCCTTCGAGTTGTCTATTACCAGCCGTAACAATAAAAGATTTTCGAATATAATTTTAACGTCAACTTTCATGTATTGTCACAGATATCTGATTTCTGAAAATCGCAAATAAACTTATTTTGTCAACCTTTGACTAAGATTTTTTTTCATAATATTTTGAATGATTTCCCGTAATCCGATTTGATCGTAAGTCACCCGTGGGCATTCGAGGAGCAATAAGTACATTGTACCCAGTACACTTGTGAATCAATTTGGATGATTATTTTATTTATTCGATAGATCTTGGTTTCATTAAATTTAATCTGGTCAAATAATGGAGATTCGAAATTTGCATTAAGTATGAATGAAACAAACATTAGCGCGTCTAATGGACGCATAATAGATTTCTCAAAGCAATTGCAAGAGAACTTTTCAACGATTAACATCAAGTGACATCGTGTAAGAACATTATATTTGTATTGATCAAAACTTTACACCTAGTTTGTATAACGAAGGTAAAAGATACCTCGGAGTTTCTCGACGGCCTAAATCACCTTATTTAAGGATAATCCTTATAACACATAAACAAATGTATGCTATTTATGAATGAAAATTCATAAATAGGCATAACATCGGTTTTCAACCTAGTTCGTTTCACCCTATCACCTAAATCATGACCTAAATAGAACATTTTGTTTACCAAAAAATTGACTTTCAACAGTAGAACACTATCAAGAGAGCATTTCATCATCGTCAACACCCTATAACAGCACAGGCCTTCCCACACAACATAGATATGGGGAGATCGAGCAGTAACCTATTCAGCTTGCAATGCTCTAATTAGGAAAAATCGCAGAAAGTGACTTATCTCCACGGGATTCGAACACACGACTGGGAGGACCAGACGGTCACACAGCGATCCAAGCCGATCGCTGTGCCCACTAGTCCGGAGGCATGACAAAAAATATTTTACTAATGTTGCCTGTCTGGGAGAATTACGAGTAAGGGACCACAGAACAAAGGCTGTATTTTATTATATATCTTTTTCGAATTCTTAGATTTAATAATAATATATAATAATAATAAATATCCACTGACATTTACACAGCGCCATCTAGCCCCAAGTTAAGCGTGAAGCCTGTATTATGGTACTAAACAACGGATAAACTTACTTATATATTTTTTTTGTAAATACATTTATATTATACATAGAAAACACCCAGACCATTACAAACAGACATGTTCATGCACACAAATGTTTGTACTGCCCGGGGATTGAATCCGGAACCCTTGTTGTTGCAGTCGACCTCTCAACCGCAACACCAAATGGGTCGTCAACGGAGATTTTTTCTAAATTGTTTATAAGCCACCAACCATACCATGAAGTTCTGTAACTTTTATAATGCAAAATCAAATTAGGTCTCTCAGTACACACCCACGTTGATTCAACAAATTAAATTGTGTGTTACTACTGATAATAATTCTATGTACCCGTACTTATAATAGGTATAAAGCTATAAGCACATTACATTAATTGTGATGTGGTCTCATTGAAATTGAATTTACTCTAATTTAGAATCAGGAACAATAGGTCGATGAGGGCCCTGTTATCAGACAGCCAGCACGCGTTTAAGCTCGCGTTATCTTTATGACCATTCTTAATTATCTATGAATCGAGGTGATTTATCAAAGTAAATTCCAACTTGGAAACGTATTTTGCGAGAATTTTAACGGAATGACATTCGGAAAGCAGAATAAAATGCAGTTGTGATTACGCTATCTGTTTTGAACAATTTCAAGAACTTAAGAGAAAATGTCTGCGTAACCTCAGATATTTTGTCATGAGATCCAATTAATTTATAACTTTTTTATTATTTTTTTTATTTATGGTGGGCTTGCTCTTGAGCACAGACTATCCTAGTGGAAGAGACGTGTTCTAAGATGGAGCGAGCTTGCCAAGAAAAGCCTATTCACGCGTTTTTTTAATGACACAGGGTTGTATGTTTCCTTTTTAATGAAATGAAGTGAATGGAACGTGCAGTTTGCTCAGCTGATGGTAAGTGCTACATCTGTCTATGGCAAAGGTAAAGGAATCCAATAACCGTAGATAGTAGTTAGATTCTTTTAACACACACACGCCCCATGCCCGTCACTCGAAACTACATTGGTAAGGTCTTTTATACCTAGTAATTTAACTACAGTCGGTCTGCGTTGTATCATCTTGGTCTTGTGAGTAAATATATGGACGATAATTTATATAAACTACTGATGTTGTTATATATTAAAAATTTGGCCAAGTGCGAGTCGGACTCGCCCGTGGAGGGTCCCGCAGCAACGAGTAACATAAAATATTTTTTATTTAATGCTTTAATATAAAAAAATTGTGGTTCACCGTTTATTTAAAAAAGAAAACAAAATCGTTCAAACTAAATTTAGTTGTTAGAATTCATGGTCATGTACATCATATATATTTTTTTATCTTATCAACCCCATATTTTAAAAATCTAAGCGGGGGTGAGCACTTTTTCTAACTTAGGAAGTGTCTTTCGCGAAACTATCCAATTTATAAAAGAAAGATATTAGAACCCTCGATATCATTTTTTATAGTGCTTATGATTTTGGACAGACAGACAGACTTTTTGGCTACGGAACCCTAAAAATGGTAATGAAAATCATGCTTGTAGTTATCTCCTTCAGGCGTTGATAGGTAGCAGATTGAAGAGAATATTGTTGCCTGAGATACAGCAACACGGAAATATTGGTCCGATTTTCCTGTTTTTCCAATTTTCAAAAATCTGTTTACTCATAGAATATTCTGAATAGTTTCTAAGAAAGAATATAAAGATAAAAACTTGTAGTAACTGCGTCAAAAAAATATCGGAAATATTTGGCTATTGAATATTGAGTGCTAGTAAAATGTTTTTTTAAATTATAAGTGAACTATTGAATAACAAAATTTGGATATTGTATTAATTTTTTGATGTTTCTTGTTTGCTTTCTTTTTTAAAATTTGAAGTAAAGATGCATATGCGTGCTCGAATACCTTGTTTTCTCAACAATTTTCTCAACTGTTTTGCCTTGGAAAATGCGATGAGTGTTTCTTGTTGCTGATTCTGAAATGCAAAGCCTCGGATTTCTAGTCATATGTTATTGTTCATTCTGCACATATAGGTAATAAATTAAAATTCTTTACGCTTTGAAATTTAAACATCGGATTACAATGAGTAGGTATAAATGTAATAAGTAAGAGTTCAATAAAATGTAATTTACGAAAAGTAGGTACAGAGCCAATTTTTCACTGTATCAATAAACTTTTTGAATTATCTAAAGACAGTGGGAGCTTAAATATATAATTGGTTACCTAGCCCTCCATACAACATTCTATGTTATAGTTTAAGTCCCACTTGAGGTCGCCTTTTAGGCTCGTTGCTAAAAATAATAAGAATACTCTGGAAAATTGAGCATATTGTTTTGAGTAATCTTTAGTCTTCATAACCATGCAATTGAGTGTTTATTCAGTTTATAAATACATATCAACATTTAAAATTAAGAAAACTAAGTATATTTTAATATGACATTTGCTAAAAATACCTGTAGAAACCGATTACTATGCACATATCTAAATCTTCTAGTTAGGTACTGCTTTGATTCTGCGTAGAAACTATTAGCTTCCTGAAAGCCTAAAATTAGTGTTAAAAGCCTACATGTACTGTGTAATTTACAAAGAGGATTATCGGATTGTTACTTCTAACAGTTCTAACATAATCAAGACCATACATCAAAATGTTAGTAACTAATAGGTACTTAAACAATGCAGATTACTCAACAGATTATAGATATTTAATTAAGTAGAAGAGGATCCGAAGCGTGGGTTGTGTCATAGGTACTCAAGCGCGCTAGAAACATATGGTAATAACAATATGATCTCGTAATGAAACCCTACAAGATACAACCCTGATATAGAGGCGTGTTGAGAGCATTCCATTAGATTAGTAATAAACTATATCCACAGAAAAACGATAAGTAAATAGCTCGATGAAAGACGCGCGAAAATGGAGTACTTTTTATAAATGGCCACCGTGGAGGTATTATACCGCTGCTAACGTACAATGAAACCTTCACCTTCATAGATCATGTCTCGATTTGCGTATTGCACATACATTTCATAAAATTACTGGCATTAAACTGGTAATTTTAAATGCATGTGCTAAACGCATATCAATTCTGGTAGTGGTTAATAATAAGCCACTTTTCACGACCAGTGATTTTATCAACGTACACCAGTGCTGATT
Organism: Leucinodes orbonalis; assembly: GCA_019425675.1. Taxonomy (NCBI): domain Eukaryota; kingdom Metazoa; phylum Arthropoda; class Insecta; order Lepidoptera; family Crambidae; genus Leucinodes; species Leucinodes orbonalis. The sequence goes on from PQWD01008642.1 coordinate 55,225, forward strand.
GCGATCAAATAATTTTGATGCTATTTTAAAATTCAATCTAAATATGAGCTCCAGCAATTTCAGTTGGGTATTAAGAATGAAACTCATAATTAACATCCGAGTTGTTTATCCAAAATAACTTGGACAGTTTAAATGAAAATAACCAAACTATTTTTTATTTATCTATTGCGGTCTTCAAAGTGGTTTCAAATGATGAATAATGTTGAACAATTTGTTATGTGTGTGTTGCCTGTGTTTTATGTACTAATGACTTTTTCGGATGAATGTGAGGCCTGGTTTCAGATGCGTAGATAATTATAGCGGTCGTGGTAAATAAATCCAGGAGTAAGAGTGCGGTTGACTCTATGCAGTAAATGTCGTAATGAATAGCTTAGGGAGTGTATTTTGAAAAAATATTCTATCCCTAAAATCGATGTTAATCACCTGTCAAGCTTACTAATTGATGATCTTTCAGAATAATGTTATTAGTTTTGACATGACGTAGACTTAAATTTTCTAAAACTTCTTAATTGTTAGGATTCCATATACAAGAGAATATTAAATGTATGTCTTGAAGTTTTGATTTAGTTTACTTACTAAACAGAAATACTGAAAAGATTAATTCTAATTGATTTGATTTTATTAAATGAAAGTGATTGTAATAAATAAAACTATTGTATAAGTTTTGATATAGTAACCTAGATATTAACAAATAATAATAATAATTAATCAATACTACAACTAAAACCTTAAAATTAATATTAAATAAAATATAAAAAAATAATATAACTAAATAAAATAATTAAAAAACCCCTTTGGTAAAGTTCCAAGACATACGCAGCGTTACCCTTTGAATCGCTAACTAATTCTTTGACCAAGGTAGCTGCCAGATCTTCGGTCTCCAGTAAGTCGACTAATCGTTTGGAATTTTTTAAAAGCTAATAGCGCTAATAGGGCCCACGGACCAAGGTTCGACACGAATGGGACAAAGTCATATCAGAGCAGACCTGTATTTGACGTTTTGGCTTTTCAGCGCTTCACATCCCGCACCACTCTGTTGTTGTTCCATGTAGATGGGATGGGGCTAGTGTGTCTGAACAGGTAGCATCCCACACCAGCACCCGGCCCAACTTCCATGAATCAAACTCATACGTCGGTCTCTTCCATCGTCTCTTGCGATACCAGACGGCTCAAGAAGACTGGCACGTGACGGTGGCAAGGGACCGGTATGATATCGTTAAGTGCGGCATGTCTCGAGAAGCGCGCCAGCACTTTTTGCAGAAAGTCCGTGATGCCCTAGCTTGTCACATCACTGCACAGGGCACGTATGAGGAGCGCAGACCGAACCCAAGCGCAGACAGTTACAATGCGCAGCGTGTCAGGTTCAAGAAATGTTCTGTGTTTGACGAATGTTCTGTTGAATATATCGTCTGAGCGATCAAAGTAAGCAGGTAATCTCGTCATCATCATTACAGCCTAATTATGTCCACTGCTGAACGAAGCCTCCCCTAATGATTTCCACGCGGACCGTCCCTTGCAGTGACATCCATCTGCTACCCGCCACCTTAACCGGATCATCCGTCCATCTGGTTGGGGTCGGCCTACGCTTCGCTTTCCGTTACGTGGACGCCACTCGAGAACCTTTCCGCCCCATCGGCCATCGGTTCTACGCACTATGTGCCCTGCCCACTGCCACTTCAACTTGCTAATCCTCTGGGCTATGTCGGTCACCCTAGTTCTCCTACGGATATCATCGTTTCGGATTTTATCGCGTAGGGAGACACCTAACATAGCCCTCTCCATAGCACGCTGAGCAACCTTGAGTCTATTCAAGAGGCCCTTAGTGAGCGACCACGTTTCACTTCCGTATATCATAACTGGCAACACACACTGGTCAAAGACCTTCGTCTTGAGACACTGAGGTATTTTGGACGAAAAGATTTCCTTAACTTCCCGAACGCTGCCATCCTAATTGGATTCGACGAGAAACCTCCTTCTCGAAGTTGGACCTACCCATTTGGACTACCTGTCCCAGGTACACATATTCGTCAACAACTTCGAGGACAGAACTCCAACTGATATCGGTATAGGTACGACATGGGCATTAGACATGACTTCGTCTGTCCATGTTCATTTTAAGACCCACCTGTTGAGAAGCTCCGTCTAGGGTTTCGAGCATAGTGCTTAAATCCTCCATGGATTCTGCCATGACTATAGTAGTTATCATCGGCAAATCGAAGGTGAGTGATGAACTCGCCATTCACGTTGATGCCAAGTCCTTTCCAATCGAGCAGCTTAAACATATCTTCCAACGCAACTGTGAACAGTTTCGGAGATATAACATCTCCTGTCTCACTCCTCGGTGCAATTGGATAGGTTGTGTAAGCTCTTCATGTACACGGACTGACATAGTAGCGCTCTCGTACAGACATCTCAACACTTCGATATAGCGAAAGTCAATATGGCACCGGAGGGCCTGAAGCACAGCCCAAGTCTCGATCGAATCAAAGGCTTTCTCAGAGTCCACAAACGCCAAGCATAATGGCCGGTTATACTCTCTAGTCTTCTGTATAACCTGCCGCAGCGTATGTATGTGGTCTATGGTGCTGAAGCCTTTGCGGAACCCGGCTTGTTCGGGGGGCTGGAAATCATCAAACCTACGCGCGAGACGGTTCGTGATGACTCTGGAGAACAACTTGTAAATGTGGCTCAATAGCGTGATGGGTCTATAATTCTTCAGCAAGGTTTTGTCGCCTTTTTTGAAGAAAAGCACCACCACGCCATTGCTCCACGCCTCTGGCGTCGCACCCTCACGGATCACGGAATTAAAGAGCTTCTGAAGGGTCTTAAGCACTGGCAGCAGGTATATATAAACATGTATATCATCACGTGTGTCCAATGCGGTTTGCAGGGTGTTAACAAATACACCCTAAGAACATCCAAAGATTTTAACTATCCCCCCGCAACGCCCTAAGCCGAGGTTTGCGTCCCACTCAGGGACGCCCTTAGGCTCGTTGTGTAAATTTTAAGGCTGAAAGCCATCTACGTTCGCCATCTGCGGCCAACAGCAGTAGTCAGTTAGAAAAAAAACTAAAATTGTAACCGAGACCGACGGCTTAACGTGCCCTCCAAAGCACGAAATCATCTTTCTTTGCGGAGTATCAGGTGGTTGCCCGCTATGTCTAACCAAACCAGAAAAATGGTTATAAAGTGATCTTAATCGCGGCAGCGTTGCCAGCTGAGTTTTAGGAAGGGGGCTTTTGAGAAGTTTAAAAGAGCTACATAGGGCTAGGGCTGGAGCTTCAAAAGTTTTGCTGTACTGAAGATGCTGAAATAATCATTGTATATTAATAAGACATGAAAAAAGCTAAGATGCCTTCAGGATAAATATTAAAAAGGAAGTTCACCACACTAAAAAGTGCTAGATCAAGCCCCAAAAGGGCTAAGGTGTCAACACTGGCCCGTCGGATTAAAACCTTAGATCTCCGGGTCACGCAGACGATCGCTGTGCTCACTAGACTATGGAGGCAGTTGTATGTATATCATACTGTTGTAAAAACTTAAGTAAAGTAAAACGAATACTTATCGCACCTATGCTCCTTAAAATTGACACAATGAAGTCTTAATTGCGCGAAAAATAAAACTTAATCAACATATGTGTTTGTAAAGGAAGTAAGTCGTTCGGAGGAACATAAAAGCCAAGTAGTTGGGTTTCCCTTCTAGCTGTATCTGTATCTGTTTTTGATACAAAATGCCTGTTGTTACATAGTAATATATTTGTCATTTCACTGAGTATTTTCTAACTTTGTTAGCAACATAATTTGGGTAGTAATTTAAATAAACTTCTAACAGATCGCTACCAAGCCATTACAGTTATTGGCAAAGTATCAGTATTTAAATTAATTACGAGACAATAACTGTTGAAGTCGTTATCATTAGGCTAAAGAATTAACTTGCTACGAGTACTATTCGTCGGTGGCTCATTGGTATGGACTGACGCCTTTCGGTCTGGAGGGAGCAGTTCAAACCCAGCACGTAACTAATGTGTTTTTCCAATTTCCGAAATTATAATTAGTTTATTCGATGCTCTTACGATGAAGGATAACATCGTGAGGAACTTGCGCACGCATTAGAGAGACTCACAGTTGTGCGTGGAGAAAAACAAATCCGCAATGAATCGCGTGGATGACGAGGGTATACATTATTCGGGTAGGCTCATGTCCCTCGATGGGGAGATAAATAAGCTGATGATGGGTAGAAATTGATTTTAAAGATTTATTTCATCTGCTTCTAAAGTATTACTGCATCAAATATCACGATGTCATATTATACATTCTACCTATTTATTAATATACCTATATCAAACTGTATCGGAACTATTTATCTATTCTGGAAACTTTGTTGAATTGTTGAAATGTTTTATACTCGTATTTACTGACTTTCTGTTATCAGTGGTTTCAGAAAGCTTGCTGTTTTCATTAGCTTGGCGGGAAAGTGCAGTGTCGTGTAATTTATTCTTTTTAATTCGAATCAAATTGGTGATATTATTCTCAAGGTGTGAAAATGGTGAATGAATCCAAATTTTAAGGTTGTCCTTATGAAGTATTATTATATAAATACCGCGTTCTAACATCTAGTTTAATATCTCCATTTTTTGTAAATACATATATTATACATAGAGAACACCCAAACCATTACAAACAGACATGTTCATGCATACAAATGCTTGTACTGCCCGGGATCGAACCGATTTTTTACATTTATTGTGTTTAAATACAATAAATTACTAGAATTATCTAGGAACAAATAAAGTTGGTACTGGTAAAATAAATTTTTTGCCAAATATTCACTTTCAGCATAACTGAATGAGTCATAAATGTCAGAAAAGTGTCAGTAAATTACAAAGTTCGTACAAAAGCGTTATCCGTATAAGTATCATAGTGGCTTATGGGTTCCGTTTGCCTTGCGCGAAACAATCAGGGAAAATGAAAGAATAACATAATAATAAATCATGTAGCAAGAAACTTTGGCATATTTAAGACTATTATGATGGAATCATAGATTAATTATAGTTAATAATTATACTGATGGTGGTTTATAATTATTACTTATTTTTCTATGTATGAAAATAATAATGTATTATACGAGTAAATACTGATTACTTCAAAAGCGTCAACTGCGTAACACAGTTACAAAATCCATTTTTCACATCACATCTAGTTTGCTTCTTTATAAACTTTAAAAAGATAAAGTTACAAAAAAATAAAGGAAATTGAATGTTGCAGGCGCTTTTTACCATATTTCGGTCGAGTACTGAAGATAATATAACTGAAGTTTATTAACTTTAGATTTAATTTTTAATTTTTCTGATAGATTTAGGATGGTTTCAAAAAAATAAGTTTATATATTTTTTTAAATAAACGCGTACTTGTAAAAACTTCAAACATCTGTTTTTGACATCATTTTTTTTATGAAGGGTTAGTCTGCCTGGGTCGTATTTGGTTTTGATGCAATATTTGCTTGTCTCTACATAAACGGGGTGGTTCTTGTCCTTAAGATCGCATAATCCAAAAATCACGAAAAAGGCTGTTACTGTTTTAACGATAGAACGAAAAATAATTTTTTTATTTATTTTTTTACGATTTTTTGAAATTGCGCCTATTTTGCTCCATACATTTTTACTATGGGCGCGCGGACTAAGATTATTCCCGGCGCAAGCTCTCTAAACTTCAGTCGCTCAGCAGAGCTCAGAGAGAGAGGTCACGTCAGTTTTTTTTTAGTTTTTTTTATGCTTTAACAGGCAAACGAGCAAACGGCTCATCTGATGGTAAATGTCACCGCCGCCCATGTACATTTGCAATACCAGAGGGCACTGAAATGCGTTGCCGGCCTTTCAGCAGGGAATACGCTCTTTTTTTGAAAGTCGCCGGGTCGTATCGCTCAGGAAATATCTCCGGCAGCAACTGATTCCACAATTTCGTCGTTCGTGGCAAGAAATTACGACAAAAACGCACTGTCGAGGACTTCCATTCATCTAGGTGGTGAGGATGAAATTTTGAGTTTTGCCTCGAAGTGCGGTGGTGAAATGTAGCAGCCGGAACGAGTTCGAATAATTCCTCAGAACACTCCCCATGATATATGCGGTAGAAGATGCAGAGCGAGGCCACATCTCTACGCAAACCTAAAGCATCGAGCCGATCGGAAATAACCGGATCGTTGACGATCCGAGCAGCGCGTCTTTGAATGCGGTCAAATGGAAGAAGCTGGTAATGAGGCGCACCTGCCCAAAGGTGGGAGCAATATTCCATGTGGGGACGTATTTGCGCCTTATAAAGTTGCAAACGATGGCCCGACATGAAATATCGCTTCGACCTGTTGATTATACCAAGCTTCTTAGAGGCCAGTTTGGCTTTATCATCCAAATGACCGCGGAACTGGACACTGCTCGAAATGTCAACACCGAGAATTCCAATACTGGCTGCAGGTGATAGGGAGTATCTTGGAATTTAGGCGATACGACAAATGGCGTTTTTTGGCGGTAAACGCGCAAACTTGTGTCTTAAGGGGTTTAAACTGAACCAAGTTCTGACGACCCCAATCGGAGACCCGGTTAAGAGAACTCTCGACCTTAGACACAAGTTGATTTCGGCAATCAATGACGTCTTCCTGAGAAAGATTTGCACGACCGGTATATAAGGCATCACCCGTACTATCATCTGCATAGCAATGAATGCCACTTATCAGTAGCATATCATTAATATGCAAGAGAAATAGCGTAGGCGATAGCACACAGCCTTGCGGGACACCAGCGTCCACAGATTTAGAGACCGAGCATGCACCATCGACAACGACTCTGATCTGTAACCCATTTGCATAAAGTCTCAGAAAGTCCATAGGAAGACAGCTTAGAGACGAGTGCTTTATGCCATACTCTATCAAAGGCTTTCGCCACGGTCCAAACTTGCAGCAAGCGCTTCCCCCCTGCTCCAAAGCCATGGCCCATCTATGCGTCAGTACGGTCAGAAGATCTCCAGCAGAGCGACCCCTACGGAACCCGTATTGTCGGTCACTTAAAAGCTGGTGATCCTCTAGATAACGCAGGAGTTGGCAATTAATGATAGATTCCATGATTTGGAGAGCAAGGAGGTTATTGCTATCGGCCTATAATTGGACGGATCCGAACGGTCACCTTTTTTAGGTATCGGCTGCACTGAAGCTGTCTTCCATGACTTTGGGAATACGCCAGCGGTGTATGAAAGTCGAAATAGCCACGTTAGAACTGGTGCCAACTCAGGGGGCACATGTCTTCAACACCACAGGAGGGATTCCATCAGGCCCACTCGACTTATGGACTTCTAGGGAAAACAGTGCTTTTCGGACTAAGCGCTGTGAGAATCGAACCTCAGGCATACAATTGGTTTGCGGAGCAGCGCGCCATTGTGTCCATACTTTGAAGCAAAAAGTATAACTATTTTTTTAAACAAATTGAGTTTTAGTGTTTCTTACGTTTGAAACCAAACTAATTCCAAGTAACTTTGTTTTACTGACGCTATTAATCATTTGTGTTTTAACCCACAGAAAATCGGGAATTAAGTTAGTCAGTAAATCATAAGGTACACATAATATTGTACAGTACAAATATTGTTTTTGCAGGTTTCCGAAATTAATTACATTATTAATTGCAAATTCGAATGACACAATAAAAAAAAGCGATATATGTTGTTGTACTGCGTTAATTAGACTTTTTCCTTAGTCTACTGGAAAGTCGGATATGGTGGATTGGACTCCCACATGGGAAACATAAATTATCGTTTGATTCATTTCTAACACTTCAAAGGATAAGTTTAAAATACTTTAGTTTATGATTTCCTACATCAGACTCTATAAAAGTGTACATTGACTTCCTAAATCAGTATAGGGAATTATTGAGTTGAGTACCATAAACCATATAATGGACCTCAGCGTCACAGCGTATATTGAAATTTCATATCTTTACATTTTTTAATTCAATACGTAAGAAATGGACCATTCATAAAATTAAGAAATACACTTTTTGTCATACAATTTTTTTCCATAAAATGAAATCGCCTTAAAAATATTACATATTTCGGCCCTTAGTTCTTAGTTTAAATTTAACAAAAGAAAATATTCTTTGCATGATGTACATAAAATCTGCTTTTAATGGAAAATTCTCAGATTGTAGGCAAAAATAAGTTAAGATTTGCGACATTTTAAGATTTCATTGAACTGAACAAGGGGTCCAAAGTATTCCATAAACTAGAAACACCAAAGCCATCGGACTGGAACCGATCATACTAATCCCATTTAGTCAGTTGAAGAACTGGCTGAACTATAAACATTTGCTTCGGAATGGTGGACATCTACACCAGGATGCAGGTAATCCAAGGAGGCCATACGATTTCCAGACAGGAAACTGTCCAGGCGTCTTTTGTGCATGGACAGATATAGTCTGATACTAGTGTCAGGAACCATTACTGTACAGTGCTAATTAAACAAGCATTTCTACACATTAGGTATAACAGACATTCATCTGTACAGATGATGCATGGAGGAAGAGGAAACGCTGGTGCATGTGCTCCATAAGTACTAAGGCGTAGCCAAAATCCGTAAGGAAACAATTGGTTCACCGGTAACACTTGTGGACGTTCTGAAAAGACCGGAAAGATTGATCGGCTTCTGGAGGGAGATGGGCTGGTTGGAGTGTCCAACAGGCCTCTATGACTCACGCACAATGGTCCACTTTAAGGACTAAAGTAAGGAAACCAACCCCGGTAACATAGAACATCCCGGATGTTGACGTTCGGAGATTAGTGCGGCAATGGAGGAACTTTGAAATAATAAACAAATACATAAATAAATATCCACTGACATTCACTCAGCGCCATTTAGCCCGAGTTAAGCGTGAAGCCTTTAGTATGGGTACTAACAACGGTATGACCGTTATATACAATTATTTTTTGTTCGATTGGGAGGGCGACGTTCTTACGGCGAAGAAAAATATCGTGAGAAAACCTGCGCACGCCTGCGAAGAGATTCAAGGATTGTGCGTGAAGTCGGGCGATCCGCACTGGGCCCGCGTGGACGACTTACGCCTATATTACCTATACGGGTAGGCTTGTGCCCCTCGATGGGGACGTTTAATGAGCTGAGGATGATGTTGATGACATACATATTGTACATAGAAGACACAATATGTTGATACATACAAATGTTTGTACTGGCCGGGGATCGCACCCGGAACCCTTGGTGTAACAGCTGCCGACGTGTTAACTATTATATTGAGTAAGTTATTAAGTAAGTAATTAAGTAAGTAATATTCTATGTTACTTACTCAAAAGTAAGTTCACCCAATAGCTTGATAGCTTCAGCGCTTATGACAGATTAATTAAGAATACTGTGCACAAAGAAGTTTTGGAGGCCCAAATTTTTTACAAACGCTGAAACAAAGTAATGCTACTACCACCAAGGTAGTCGGTAGACTTGATACTAAGTCGTTTAGTTAGGTACTGGCGCATTACCAGAGATCGTCCCGTCAAATTAGAGTGCTATGCACTTTTGTGTTTCTGGATAAGGGCACTGTAGCTAGTGAAATTACCGGGTATAAGAGACCTAACACCTGGTGTCTTGGGTGCCGGGAGCAGTGCAGCTGATGGAGAATAATAACTGTTTATCAGTTGTTGATCTCCTTTAATGCCGCTCTGTCATGGTCAGGCGTATCACTTACCATCAGGTGAGCGTCCTGACAGTCCTATTCACTTCGTATCATAAAAAAAGCTGCAAAGCTATACCTAATTAATAATATTGTACTTCTAACTTAGTTAAGAATTGCAACGTGAGTGAAGCTGCGAGCAAAAGCTAGCATTTATTATAATTATTTAAATTTTCTTAAAACACCCATACACAACGTAATTACTAAATTCCATACCTTAAATAAATTATGACCACGAAAGTGAATTTATTTAAGACACCTAGCTTTTCGATGCAACCTGCCGACCTGCTGCCAGGCTGTATATGTGCGTCACTCACACAGGTTGCCAGCCGTTTGAAATACCTAATTTGCAGTCGCGTCAAACGGATTATGCAAAACGATTAATGTGAGGTTGTAACTTCACTTGAGCAATTAATTTTATAGGTTAATGGTAATCGGGGCGATATTATTTATGAAGTCTTAACTTTGTGAAGGTATGTTTACTGTATTACACAGTAAAATTGACGGTTAGTACCTGTATCATATCAGACTCTCTCTCTTCAACCTATCGCAGTCCACTGCTGGACATAGGTCTCCCCCATTTTTCGCCAGATATACCAATCGTCCGCTTTCCTCATCCAGCCTCCACCAGCGACCTTTCGCAAGTCGTCGGTCCATCAGGCCAGAGGGCGTCCTACGCTACGCTTGCCAAGACGCGGTTTTCCCTCCAGAACTCATCTGCTCCAACGGTCGGTTCTGCGACATACGTGATCAGCCCACTGCCACTTCAACTTGCTAATCTGGCGGGCTATATCGGTATCTTTAGTTCTGTTACGGTTTAAAACATTTCTGATTTTATCCCTAAGAGAGACCCCAAGCATAGCTCGCTCCATTGCGCGTTGAGTGACTTTGAACTTATCAACACCTCAGTAGCAGTAATCTAAAGCTCTTGAACTGTAATGTCTTAGTTTTGCTTTGGTCTGTGCGACGGAAAGTGATATAACTACAAATAATAGAATTCGGGCAAGAATAGCACTTTTTCTTTCCAAGAATAAACTTTATTAGAAATAGATTACTACCCGCTTTGGTTTAAATGTCTGTAGTTTCTACAAGCGATGTTTTTTTATGTAACTTAGTGTATAGGATGATCAGGATGCTTACCTGATGGTAAGTGATATGCCTGACCATGACAGAGCGGCATTAGTTGAAACCAACAACTCAAACTGTTATTATTCTCCACCAATGCCGCACTGCGCCCGACACCCGAGACAATAGATGTTAGGTCTCTTATACCCGGTAATTTCACTAGCTACAGTGCCCTCACCCCGATAGTGAACATAGAAGTGCAAAACACTTCTATTCTTAGAGTATTGATACTCCAAGCTTCTATTTCACCGGTGGAATAGAAGCTTGGAGCTAGATAGGTACCGGCGGTGGTACCTATCTAGACGACTTAGTAACGAGTCTACCAGCTAGTGAACTGTTGCATAACGATTTAAAAAGTTTACCAAAAAACTATGAGTCAAGTTTTGACCTGTAAAGGTTCTGTTTTGCACAATGTTAATTATATGTAGTTTTATCACAAAAATAACGATTTTAAAGAAATCTGCAAAACCAGCCTTTGATTACGGACACATATGGCAAAACTTCTAAGGTTTTTACAATTTTTTTGAATTAGAATACTAAACTAAACACTAACATAACTTTGTACTACATAAAAATTAAATTTTATACGGTAGGTAGTACTTGTTTACCAAAAAGTATACCAAAATAAAATACCATTCCCTCCTAATTCCATTACGTAAAATTATACCGAAGAATCGTTGTCTGACACAAATTTGTATACCGATACATTTGAATTTAAGTATTTCAGATTCTTCAAATCCATAAAATTATTTAGAATTGTTTTGTGTACTTTACTGTAAATAAGCCTTTTTATATGGTAGTTGAAAGCGTAACTGTAAAATTACATAACTTAGATAAACCTATTTACGATGAATAAAATATAATATAATACTTGTACTCGTAAATTTGCGGGTTAAGAGTTTAAGACTGTGTTGCAAACTAAAACTAAAAGCAGGTGATGAAATTCTTGCCCCAAAATTTGTAATAGGCAATTCATCAATAACATACATGTCGCCGCAACCATTTTAATATCAATAGATAATTCATCAAATATTATTTAACAATATATATATTTAACTGATAACATTACAACTTAATCCTTAATGATTTTAAGGAACAGTGTTTTGACCAAAAACATTAGTGTTTTCTGTGGCGGCGATTGTTGTAATTACATTTTTATTAATTTATAACTTCCAATGTAACATCTCTTATAAAATCATTAAACATTATTTAAAGCTTAATTTAAATAGTACAATAATTATTACAGCATTACTGAATTGAAGTAATGCTGTTTTGATAAATAAGTTACCAACACGAGATTAGTGAAACTACATCCGTGTATTTAGAACAATTAACTAATGTTTTATTAATCTTAAATAGAAATCTGTTTTGTTAATAACAAATCTTAATACCGATGCCATCGTGCCCGGCGTGCCCTTCCAGCTGCACGCGGGAGGACCTAATGACAGCATCAGATAATGCTGTCGCTGTGGCTGCTTTCTGGGCCGCTAAAATTTGAATGTGTGTTTGCCTTCGACACGCTAAGAAGAAGAATACCGATTAATATTATTATAATATGTAGTGAATATTAGCTATCATTAAATAACTTGTTGAGTTAAGAATTCATATTAGGATGTTTTATAATCCACTGTTTTTATTGTTAAGTTCTTGCATAGAAAGTTATTTTGTTAGCTATTTATTGTTGTCTTTTTGTATTCAGAATTATGGAATAAGCTTAATTAATTAAGTTATTAATTAAGCAAATATTTGTAAGCGTCTAGTTGCAAATTATCTTAAGGTCATAATAATTGGATGTGCGTGCAGCGCCATAGTTTATACGACGAAATGTAAGTCTGACATGGCGGTAAGTCGGTAAGATGGCGGCGTGTGAAGTGCCGAAATGTGGAGCCAATGATTGAAAGTCACATTCTGGTTTGAGATTTGGGTCGTGCTAGTCATGTAAGTAAGATACTAATTGTTGTATTGTAATATTTGCAATAAAATAGTTAAGTTCAATTATTATTTCTTTTACTTCTCAAACCTAACTTGATTTTAGTAAACTAAACAGTTTGATTCTCAATATTAACATGAATCGTTTGCATTAACTATAAAACTAACGATACTGTACATACATTTTGTTTATAAAGTCTATCGTGCCCTGACATACATATTAATTATTCAGTTAATATAAAAGCTGATATGTAACCAAATTTATTTTTTAAGATCCGTGTCTTCTGCAATCACAAGCCTCTTAGAGACAAAAATAATTAATGTGTCAAAATATTAGGTATGATCCCCGCAATGAAAATTAATTGTCATACTATACTTAGTGTTAGTTTGATTAAATCTATTTTTGTACCGCTCTTCCAATAACGATTTATACCCTGAACTTTTCGTTGTAATTCTTTTTTATATCTTCAGATACATAACATAGCGTCATCTTGACTCAAACCACAGATTAAATAATATATACTAATCATAGCATCTAGCTAAACATATAGGTACTATACAGCTGATAAACAACCGTTTGAAATTAAGGTACCTTTTAGTAAATACATACACATTATAAATAGAGAAAACACGATAAAGCTTGATATAAACACACAATGTTTATGCACAAAACTTTTCAACACTCCACCATATGGGTCGCAAATTTATTCATTGTTTTTTTAAATTCCGTCATGTCTTTCACGTGAATAGATGTCATGGGGATGGATTCAGCAGTTTTTTACTTTAAAGGTTCGTATGTGATAAGAGTTTGACAAAAGGATTTTTTGTAAATCTAACGTTCTAATTTTTACCATCCATTTGAACGTTATTTCGGTAAAAAAAAATGGACAGACTTTTCATTTGAATACAGCTCCAAATGTCCGAAAAAAGTCCATAAAATAATTTTAACCGCTCACAGATTAAAAATACGTTGGTATGTAATATAATATATTATTCAATCAAAATACTAAAATAACACCTTTTCGTTCAGTTATATTATTATTTGCATTTTAAAATCTTCAATCTGTTATGGTCAGGCGTATCACTAACCAGGTGCGCGTACTGACCGTGCTGATCACTTATGAATTAAAAAACATATTTCGATTGTTATGTTATTTGCTTGAATGACTTGTCTGATAGTTTTGAGGATACATAATTTGAAAAAGCTATTTCCTTTACAGTTCAGTTCTTACAACATTGAAATAGAAGGATACAATGTAAAGGAAGCCGAGTAGAAGTGAAAACCGTTCTGTGATAAAATGTAGCGTCCTTACAGCAGTTCACTCTTTGAATAAAAAACTTTATGCAATATGGGGCAAACGAACAGACGGCAACTACGTGGTAGACTCAGTACCGTGTCTAGCACGTACGGTGATACCTACCTAGACAACTCTCTAGGTAGGTGTCACTACAGTGCTAGATAGCGTCCCGTAAAATAGGAGTGTTTCGCGTTTCTGTGTTTCGAGATGTGTAGGTAGTTCAGGTAGTAAAATTCCCGGGTACGAGGGACCTGACGTGTGTCTTTCGGGTGGCGGGCGCAGAGTAGTGTTGACGGAAAATAATGACTACCTGCTATTATTGATTTCTTTCCACAGTTCATCTATCATGGTCAGGCGTATCACTTACCACCAGGTGAACGAACTGTACTGTACTGTACACTATGTAAAACAAAAAATAAAAAGTTGAATGTGCATAGAGTAGAACCGGTATATCAATTATGTCCAATTTGAAAGCTTTCAGTTAAAATAAAATAACTATTACCATCTAACGATCAGTAACGACCTAGGAGCTTTAAAAGAGCGTATTTAAGTATAAAGGGCCGACGAGAGAAGAGAGAGCCTTTTTTTATGACATTAAGTGAACGGGAAGGTTAGTTCGTTCACCTGGTTGAGACCAACATTTTTTTTTAATTTTTTTTTATGATATAGGGAGCAAACGAGCAGGAGAGACACCTGATGGAAAGTGTTCATCTCCGCCCAGGAACAACGGTGACACCAGAAGCGCCACCGGTGCGTTGCTTGCCTTTTAGATAGGAATATGCTCTTTTCTTAAAGTTTCCCATGTCATATTTTAATGAAATGCAAAACACTTCTATTGCACGGTACGGTATCTGGCACTCGGTGGTATCTACCTAGATGACTACTGAGTCATCTAGGTAGCACTGGCTGAGTCTACCACCTAAGACCATTGACCCTTTGGAGGTCGTGGGTCCATCTTACGCTTCACTAGCCAAGACACAGTCTATACTGCAGAACTCGCTAACTCTAATTATTGAAAATTGTTTCATTATATTTTATGTTTGGGGATTTAAAGCTTTACATCGATTCATTATTATCAAATTTAATTAAAAATAATCCCTGTGAATATTGAATATGATGACTAAAAATATGATAGTTAAAAATAATATTTACTATCCCAGGTGTCTTACAGACTGTCAAATCCATGAAGCTTATTCTTAATTGATAATCCGGAACACGTGTTACTAGAAATATCGTTTATGATTGACGAGCATCGCCGCGTGACAAGTCTAACATTTCACGAATTATGTCTAAGTATAAGCCTGACTTAATTAATTTGAACCAAAAATTACGAGGGATCTTGGGCCCCTCGTGGATATACGGTTTGAGGATAAAGCTACAAATATTCTAATGATAAAATAAAATTGTTTTTATTAAGCCGGGGAAGGCTCAGCGTCGCCTATAGACATTATTATTCATGGAGCTATAGACTTCTATTTTCTCAAGAACTGATTTTAGCTTATGACGTCATAAACAGTAACAAAATGATTTCATAGTTATACCAACAGAAATATTATCTATCTATGGTTATCTGTCAGGCTTCCTTGCAAAGGCACAGACTTTTACTATATCAAAATTAAAAAAGTATTTATCTAATTTAGGTCCATATTAAGACTAGGAGTAATAAGAATTACTTCTTTCTAATTCCATGCTAATAACATTTCTCATTCCTTTCAGTATATAGAATTCTTATAAGTGTAAGTTAATTTATTGTCGTTTTGTGTATACCTAGGTAGTAGACTCGATACTGAGTCGTCTAGGTAGGTACCACCGCAGTGCCAGATATCATCCCGTGAATCAGGAGTGTTATGCACTTTTGTGTTTCGGGATGAGGGCACTGTAGCTAGTGAAATTACCGGGTATATAACCCTTTCCTCGTCCAGCCTCCACCAGCGACCTTTCGCAAGTCGACGGTCCATCGGGCCTAAGGGCGTTCTACGCTGCGCTTGCCAAGACACGGTCTCCACTCCAGAATTCGTCTGCTCCAATGGCCATCGGTTCTGCGCGTATGTCGCACCAGCCCACTGTGATTTCAACTTGCTGATGCGGCGGGCTATGTCGGTAACTTTAGTTCTCTTAACGATTAAATCATTTCTGATCTTATCCTTAAGAGAGACCCCAAGCATAGCTCGCTCCATTGCGCGTTGAGTGACTTTGAACTTGTGAACCAATCCCGCAGTCATGTTAGCACTGGTAGGACGCATTGCTCTAAGACTTTCGTCTTTAAGCATTGCGGAATAGTTGATGTTAGGACATGGTTTTCAATTGAATAGGTCTTGTCCGCTGGTCTTGGATCTGAACGGTCATCATCGCTGCGTTGGAGAGTCACTTCATCACCTCGATATATCGCCAGTCGATACCGTATGTGTTAACAAAAAATATAATAGTATGCTTATCAGTTGTTGCGCTAGATGGAGTTGTGAATGTCAGTGGATATTTATTATTATGTAAGTTAATTGTTCATCTAAGAATAAATAAGATTCTGCAGTGAGTTACGCAATTTCGTTACCCATAAGATAAATAAAGATCCCAAAGGCTTGGACTACACTTTTATCATAGGAATGTATTTTATTTCATCCACACGCTCCACTTATAAAGAGGAAACAATCTTTTCTATAAGTTTGATTGAGGACAATGGTGGACAGAAAAATACTTATTCCAAATACACAATGTTTTCCAGAAAAATCGGAAAAGGGCAACGAACAAACTATTTACCAGAAACAAAAATGTTTACGAACAGAAATGGAATATTAATGAACCAATAGATCGATGTTGTCTATGACAACAAAATTCTCGATAATACCCATCATTATTAGAAATACCTAGAGCCTTCTCTTAAAACAGTAAAACAATAATATTACTTCGCCTTTTCTAGTACAAGATTGCTGACGTATTATTATAATAATACTGTTTTCAGAGATGGCGGGAACCCCTAAGAACTAAATTCGCCCTTGTTTAGGTACTTAAAGACAGAGGTCATAGCCAATGGTTTTCGATACTATTGAAGTAAAGAAGAACTTGAAAGCCTTTGGTATTATAGTTCTAGGATTCCGTATCTCAAAGAAAAAGACACGCCTATCCCAACAACAACATTACATGTAAAATGTTGCCAGTACGACCACATAAGGTTTGCCCTGTAAAAAAATATCAGATGTCATGTAGAGCCAAGCTCCTAAATCTACACGACCAAACTCTACCGACCCTAACTTCAACAAATTCAACATATTTGTAAATATGTACGGGCTTGGCTGTTTAGTTACTTCATCATCGGTGTGTCAGTGACGAAATGAGCGTATTTTAGATACCAATAAAGTTTAAAGTATTCAAATTATTCAATTTAGACTTTGTATGTTTAATAAGTCTATTAATGACATGGTATCCTGAATATATGAACTATGTACTAGGTGGGAGACTCGATACCGAGTCGTTTAGGTAGGTACTACCGCAGTGCCAGAAATCGTCCCGTGAAACAGGAGTGTTATGCACTTTTGTGTTTCGGGATGACGGCACTGTAGCTAGTAAAATTACTGTTATAAGAGTGCTGCATTGACTCTCTAATCTGATCTGTCTTTTTTTTGTTATAGCGGGCAAACGAGCAGGCGGATCATCTGATGGTAAATGACGCCGTCGTCCATGTACACTTGCAATACCAGGGGGCAAAGAAATGCGTTGCTGGCCTTTTAAAAGTCTACCAGTTGTTGTCTCCTTCAATGCCGCTCTGTCATGGTCAGGCGTATCAATAACCATCAGGTGAGCATCTTGACCATCCTGTACACTTTATCGTAAAAATGTCAGAATTGTGGCCGGATTTCGCAATCCTCAAGATTTTTCAGGATTTTTAGTAAACACAGCTTAACTAGTCAAGCTTTAAGTAGTTTAAGATCTCTTTGATAGTTAAATCATGCACAGTTTGAGCTAGAGCTGCAGTGTATGAAACAAGTTATATAAATCTCAGGACTTTTCAAAAAATCAGACCTTTAACCGGTCTTTTATTTTTTATCTGGTAGCCCTTGTTATAAATAAAAGAAGCGGCCAAGTGCAAGTCAGACTCACCCATGAAGGGTTCCGTAGCAGCAACTAACATAATATACAATAAATTTTATTTGATTCCGCAACTGCTACAGATTTATTTTTGAACATAACGGTTCACTGTTTGTGACGAATAAAACATACTAAATGTCGTTAAAATCTAATTTCGTTGATATTTTTAATGATACATAATATATTTTTGTAGTTTTTAGCAATCTTTAATTTAATTAATATTAGGAAGAGATAATATACGTTTGAATAAACATGTTTTGTACTACAGCAATACTTATCCAATTCTATAAAAAGATTTCTCTATTATTTTCAACCCAGGAGCTTACAACTGTAATTCGCCAGTTCCAGATCGAGTTTGGAGTTCACCAGAGCTCCTGTATTTAATTGGCAGGTTTTTTAGATGAAACAACGAGTAGCTTACCCTACCCTCCTAAAAAAGGATTATTACACTGCAAATGATTACTTAGCCGACAACAACATTTGGTCTAAGCTTCTCTCTTCAACCTATCGCAGTCCACTGCTGGACATAGGTCTCCTCCATTTTGCGCCAGATATCCCGGTCCTCCGCTTTTCTCATCCAGCTCCACAGCGACGTTCGCAAGTCGTCGGTCATCGGGCCGGAGGGTCCTACGCTACGCTTGCCAGACGCGGTCTCCACTCCAGAACTCGTCTGCTCAACGGCCATCGGTTTCCGACATACGTGACAGCCCATTGCCACTTCAATTGCTGATCCGGCGGCTATGTCGGTAACTTTAGTTCTCTTGCGGATTAAATCATTTCTGATCTTATCCCAAGAGAGACTCCAAGCATAGCTCGCTCCATTGCGCGTTGAGTGACTTTGAACTTGTGAACCAATCCGCAGTCAGTGTCCATGTCTCAGCTGCGTATGTAAGCAGGGTCAAAGACTTTCGTCTTTAAGCATTGCGGAATAGTTGACGTTAAGACATGCGTAGCTACCGAATGCCGCAGCCCAACTGAACCTCCTACTAGCCTCCTCGAAGTTATGCCGGCCAAGTTGGATGGTTTGGCCAGGTAGATGTACTCCTGCACAACCTCGAGACGACGCCATCGACGCAATATCGGTTGTGGCATGACACGACTGTTGAACATGACTTTCGTCTTGTCCAAATTCATGCCAAGCCAACTAGTCGGGAAGATTCATTTAGGCTGTTCACATCTCCGCAAGCTCTTCCGATGACTCTGCCACGATGACGATATCGTCAGCAAAACGAAGATGAGAAATATACTCTCCATTGACGTTGACGCCTCGTTCAGACCAGTCCAGGTCTTGAAGACATCCTCCAATGCGTTTGTGAACAGTTTCGGGGATATTACATCTCCCTGTCTCACACCATGACGCAATTGATGGGTCTTGTCCGCTGGTCTTAGATCTGAACGGTCATCGTCGCTGCGTTGGAGAGACACTTCATCACCTCGATATATTGCCAGTCGATACCGCATCGCTGCAGAGCCTCCAGAACAGCCCAGGTTTCGACGGAGTCGAAGGCTTTCTCGTAGTCCACAAATACCATACACAGCGGCTGGTTATACTCTTCGGTCTTCTGTATAAGCTGCCGAACAGTATGGATGTGGTGCACGGTGCTGTAGCCTTTTCGAAACCCAGCCTGCTCCGGTGGTTGGAATTCGTTAAGTCTAATGGCAAGACGGTTCGCTACAACTCTGGAAAACAACTTATAGACGTGGCTCAGAAGCGCTATCGGTCTGTAATTCTTCAAGAGAGTTTTGTCACCCTTCTTAAAGAATAAGACGACAACGTTTCTGGACCACGCCTCTGGTGTAATTCCTTGGTGAATGACGGCATTAAAGAGCTCAACTAATGCCCTAAGGACGGGCTGTCCACCGGCTTTTAGGAGCTCTGTCGTAATACCGTCATCCCCCGGGGCCCTCCCATTCCTGAGTTGCTCCAGTGCTGCACTAATCTCGCTAACGTCAACATCCGGGATATCCTGCGCATAATGGCGCCTTAGTGGGGCACGTGGATCTTCGGTGTCCTCGGTCTGTGGCTGATGAGCGCTCCATGAATACAGTCTTATAGTTAACCAGATGGCTCTTCCCAAGTGGTTTTTGGAAAACTTTGGGCCCCCTGTTCTGTTCAATAAGGTCCTTAATGAACCTTGTATTGAAACAGCGGAGGTTCCTGCGAACGAGTTTTCGTATCCGCTTGGAGAGAGCCTGATATTCTGGAGAAGCAACAGCAGCAGACGGCATCTCGCGTCTCAGCCTCATCTAGTCCAGGGTTTCGGGAGAAAGTTTGGTCTTAGCTTGCTCATGCTTTATATAAATAAGACTTACGATAACATTGTAAAACCATTTCATTTTAAAATTACGGATTAATGACAAAACTCTGTTAACATTATAAAGTTTAAAAGAGTGACTATCGAGTTTCATGCCATCTCTTCTCGAAAATCCTAGTTTTTCCAAACTGATGGTAGAGTCATGAAAATAAAATATAATAACAACTGTTGACGATTCAGAAGTATCAGTAAAAGATTTATTTGAATAAATATGAATTGAGTTTGAGTTTGCTTGACTCCCACAACATGGAACTGAAACTTAATGATTTTCAAAACGTTAATTCCTTAACAAAACATCATGAAACTTTTTTTGCAACAACAGTTGTGTTTACAGATATCTAGATTCACAAATAATCTTTTGTGATCTTTACCAGATATGTATTTTGCGTAACATGTAAAGTTAATATTTTTGATAAAGAAATAACAACACGCTTCCAGCCTATGGGATTCCTGTGCGCCTTTGTAACTGGATATTTCCTTAGTAATCGTTCAATCAGAGTGGTTTTGGATGGTTGCTGTTCCGAGCAGTATCAGATTAATGCCGGTGTTGCTCAGGGATCGGTTCTCTCTGGGACGCTTTTCGTGCTCCACATCAATGACCTGCTTATTCCAGGTATTCTTGGCTTTGCAGATGACAGTACTGTCTTAGAATGATACTTTTCCGGTGCAAAGGCTTGCGGTGGTGAGGTTCAAACCTTGAGGAGGGCAATTGTGACGCGTTTGATCATATCTTAGAATCAGTTGCTGCCTGGGGAGACGATAATTTGGTTGAATTCAATGCTGCCAAAACCAAGGCCTGTTTGTTTTCATTCAAAAAAAGTTCATTTAATACTTCAGCGTCTATTCGTGGCACGTTTGTCCCTCTAACTGACGAACTGAACATACTTGGCGTGGAGTTGACGAGTACTCTTAAATTCAGCAAAAACATTGAGTCCAAAGCTCAAATAGCCGCAAAAAAGTTGGGCATCCTGAATAGGGTGAAGCGGTACTTCAAACCTGAACAGCTTTTGATTTTATACAAAGCTCAAGTCGGACCTAACATGGAGTACTGCAGTCACCTTTGGGATGGTTCAGCAAAATGTCATCTTGCTACATTGGACTCAATCGATCGCAGAGCCAGAAAACTTATTGGCGATAAGGGCTCGATAATTCCAAATTGCAAAGCCTATCCCACCGCCGTAAAGTGACATATTCGTCAGTTTTTTACAGGCTCTACTTTGGTGAGTGTTCTTCCGAGCTCCATGCACTGATCCCATCGTCTCCATTTCACCATAGGTCATCAAGGCGGACTGCAAAATTTCATCCATTTGTGGTTGACGTTCCCCGTATCCGGACTAAGCGTTTTGCATCTACTTTCATTATGCGTACTGCAAATGAATGGAATAAACTACCTGCATCTGTGTTTCCGGCCACATACAACCCCGTGGCATTTAAAAAACGAGTGAATAGGCATTTTCTGGGCAAGCTCACTCCATCTTAGAGCACGTCTCTTCCATTAGGATAGTCTGTGCTGAAGAGCAAGCCCATCATATTAAAAAAAAAAGAGAAAGAATAGCATTTATTACGTTTAAAAATCACACACTTCTAGTATTAAACGTAATTAATGAGTGATCCAACGCTGGCAACAAGGGACATCAATTTTCAGACTCACCGAATATTCAAATCTATACACGAACTCGTACTACCATAGCTTCAATTTAATATCTACATAGTATAAATAATAAAACAAAGTCGCTTTTTTTGTCCGTATGTCCTTATGTGCTCTTAAATCTTTAAAATTACAAAGCGCACTTTGATGCGGTTTTTCTAATAGATGGATTGTTTAAAGTGGAAGATTTATTTGTATAATAACATCCATTAAATGTTGGGAAAATACTGTTATTTTTTAGTTTCCTAATGTGATGTCGAAAATATTATTTTTTTTCCGTTTCTACAACGCAAACGCAAGGACAAGATACAAGATTTATCAAAATAATATCCAATCTCGAGGGTGCAGGTTCAAATCTTGCCACGCACTAATGACTTTGGCGAATTTTCGAAACAGTAAGTATGTACACATTTATTCGACGGTGAAGGAAAACATCGTGAGCAAACCTGTGCACGCTTGCGTAGAGATGCAAAGGTAATGCATGAAGTCGGACAATCCGCACTGGGCCCGCGTGGGCGAATAAGGCTATGTATACATACGTATGCTGGTCACCTATGCATAGCGTAGGACGCTCTCCGATCCTATGGACTGACGACTTGAGAAAGGTCACTAGTGGAGGCTGGATGAGAAAAGCGGAGGACAGCGATATCTGGGGCAAAATGGGATACCTATGTCAAGCAGTGTACTAGGATGAGGCGATAGGTTGAAGAGAGGTACATCCTTTACGAGTAGGCTTGTGCCTCTCGGAGGAGACGTATAATGAGCTGATAATGTTGACCCTAATACATTAGATTGTCTTTTTCTTAAGTTGGTACATGAAAAAAGATGCCATTCAAATTTTCTTTACAAACTTTGAATTGATCTAAAAGACCAATAACCAAACATATACCTGCATTTAATAGATTCAGTGTTACAGGAAACCAATATATGTTGTTAATAAAGATTTTCTGTCAAAACCAACTTGCGCCTGTAAACTGAGACGACAGAATGTTAGGTCTCATATTGCACTGGATTTGCTAGCAGCCGTCATCTTGAAATGCAGAAATGTCTAAAACTTATTATATTTCTTTGCACTGTGATGGACACCCACTTAAAAAGACGGCTTTCAGACGAGTCAGAATAATCTAATCTTCACTTAATAGCGTAGTACTACAGCTTAAAGCATGAGATTCAATGTGATTAATTATTTTACAACTGATCTCGCATACCAGCCGTTTATATGACACAGTTAACAAGCAAATGAATACCTGTTGTATCTTTCCATGTTTATGATTTTTTGTCGGTGTGAATTAATTATTAAATAAATTAATAAAAATGTTGGCAATGACCTTAGGGTGCCGCTCTCCGTTCCGTTCTGTAGGTTAGTCGCGATTTAGACGCACGCCGGTGGAGCCGCGTTCGCACCGACGGCCCCGCGATTTCAACGAAAAGTTAGTGGCTTGTGCATTCGTTTATTGTGGCCAATATTTCTGTGTACAAACTTTTGGAGTTTCCTCATAAATTGTGTAAGTATAAAAGTTGTGTCATAAAAAACAATTTTGACTGTAATTTAGTGGGGACAATAACTTTTTATAGTTTAACATAAAATCTTGGATAACGTGTATTATATATAAACAGAATAGAAAATATTTTTGTCAGTGTTTTAAGACATTCACACAATGAAGAAGTTTTAAGAATAAAGCAGTTTTAATTATAATAAATAATAAAGCAGTTTTAAAACATGTTTTGTAACATTAGATAACGGTTTAAAAGTTGTGTTCAAGAAATCAAATTACTTCTTCTTCTTAATTTTTAAGACATCTTATCGTCTTTAAAATTGATTTAATTTATTTAGGTGTACTAGTAAATATGCACCCTATTTAGTTATATATATACATTTTCATATAACAATTAACTAAAATCTCTCACTATACTTACAACTATTTTATTTAACACTGTCTTATGTTTACGTGATTACACACACGTTGAATTAATTTTGTTACGGATTAAATCTCTAATAATAAATACATATTTAAAAAAGCTTCCAGAACATTAACTGGGCTTGCGAGAAAATCGGAAAATACCAATGCAAATTATGTATTTTGAAAAGTCAAAGTCCGTTTAGTCTTACATTACTGCTACGAGTAATTTATGAACGATATGCACGTTTCAATTGAAAAATATTCATTGTGTTCATAATTATCTGTTTTTTATTATACGTTTCTTTACGGATGACGGATGAAAAGTGCACATGGAGGACATTAAACAATCCATAAATTAGGGATGTGAGAGAAAGTTCCAGAATCAAGCTTTTGGCATAGGCATTCTCACCAGAGGCGACCTGCAAACATGCCCAATGTCTTTTAGGTCTTTCCAGCCCTTGTCTAGCAGTGAAATTAATGGCCGTACTTCTTGGTAATATATATTATGTGTAGGCCCTAAACTGAGTTCTTTAGGTTGGTACATACACACCGTGCCAATAGCGTCCCGTGAAATACGAGTGATATGCAGTTCTGTGTTTCAGTAGTGTTCTGTAGCTAGTAAAATTATTACTAGGTCTAGGAGACTTGACATTTTTAGACACCAGACACTCCAGTGACGAGCGCTGCAAAATGTTGATAGAAATCCTATCCTATCTGCAGTAATTATTTTCCTTTAACACAGAGTATGGGCAGGCGTATTTATTAATTTCCATCGATAAGCCGCTTCATATGATTTCAAAAAAATATTTTATTTGTGTCAAATCAAGTTTCGGCAATTGCCTCGATACAATACAACCTCATAGAATGAACAAGTTTTATTGCTACGAAGGGACTTAAAAAATGGGCCAATTAAATAGTATTTTAGTTTAAAGTTGGACGTCAATATAAAGTCACTGCTTAATAATATCTCCTATCTCCTGTTATGACTTCCGCGTGGATCCGATTTTATAATTTAATAGCTTTTATACGCGGCTTTGCTCGCATTGATGCCATTAAATTTACAGATCCTAAAGGTTGGGACAGGATTACGCTAAATGACCAAATAATTTTCTCTTTCGTAAAAAAAGTATCAAATAATACTTTTTACACCCTGCAAGAATGTGTATTAAGTTTTAAGATAATCTGTTTAGTAGTTCTTGCTTCAAAGCGATACAAACAAACTTGCACTTAGATAATATTAGTAGGGGTTATTTGCAAACAACATTGTAGTGGAATTGACGTAAGGAAATTTAACAACCTAGTACATAAGTCATTCTCGTGTCTACGTCAATAACAAATGCATAATGATTTTTCTATAAACATGAACTAGTCACAGAGATAGTAATACTCGTACCATGACTATACAACTACTACGACTACACTACACAACTAACTTAACTTTGTCATTATATCAATCAAACAGTCATTTTTATCCTATTACTCATCAAGTTATCACAGTCCAGTGACATCATCATCAGCCTAAAAGGTCCATTGCTGAACAAAGGCTTTCCCTAATGATTCCACAAACAAATTACCCAAAGTACTGGAGTTTTTTTTTGAGAAAAAATATATGCATTATTTATGATTAGTATAGACATGATTTTCAATATTAAAGATCTGAGTCCATACCAAATGAAAAAACAAGTCAATTTAGTATTTAATTTCCATAAGAGTTTATGAGCTGTCATTATGTAGCAAATGTCATACATTTTCATACAAGTACATTAAACAAACACATTACTCTCACATACACTTACATGTATTATTAATGTATCTATTCATTTTTAAAGTGGTATTGTACTGTTGCGTAGAATTAGTACCTACCATAATATTATTTTTAGTTATGCCTTATTCAAATTAATAATATTTTGGAATATAAATGTCCATATTATATTGATAGTAGGTACATTTTATTATATTTCAATATAAATTAAAAATATTATCGCGAGGCCCTTTCTGAAGCATAAGGATGCTTCAGAAGGTTCGTTAAGCATCGGGCGTCTATCTGAGGATGATAGCTATAAACACCCACCAATTTGGGTCCGCGTAGTTGAGTTACGGCCCAAACTCCTCATAGCCATTCTATGTGTGAGGTCTATCCTTACAAAGAGATTTTTTGGGATGATGATGAGGATCATATTTATTATTTAAGTACCAGTGTGGGGGTTGCTCGGAGGGGGTCCTGGGTTTTGCTCAGTGATTTCGTTTTGTCTAAATTTCGTAGCATACACATGTGTGTGGAGCGTTGGTGGCTCAGTGGTGTGGATGACGCCTTCCTCAGGGCTGAGGTTCAAATCCCGACACGTACACATGTATTTTCGATTTTTCGAAAATGCATGTACGTTATCCGACGCTCTTACGGTGAAGCAAAAATCGTGAGGAACTCATGCACGCCTGCGAAGAGATTCGAAGTTTGTGTATGAAGTCGTCCAATCCGCACTGCGCCCGCGTGGACGACTAAGGCCTAATCACCGTATACGGTACGTGCCCCTCAGTGGGGACGTTTAATGAGCTGATGATGATGATGATGATGACATGTGTTTAGATTTGTTTTTTTCCCGATAAGTTAACAACAAAATTATGAGACGAGGTACAGTTTGAAAACCTGAAACAATAGTTTTTAAATAACAAGAAAAAGTTTAAGGAATTCACAAGTTCTAGAAGCATATTTAGAATGGAGTGAATCGTTATTATGTAATTTACATTGTTGATTTTACAAACCCGTTTTGATACTCCATTTTAATAGCTTCGCGGTAAACAACCCGAAGAATCTGGTTTTTCTTTTCGTAATTCCTACCAATTGACTTGATTTGATTTTGGTATTAAAATACCTGTTGCTTTAATCATTGCTCTTCTCTCATGTGACTTTAAACATATACTTCAATTCTCGTATATTTAGACCTTAAAGAAACACAAGTTTAGTATGTATATGATTGCCCTTACTTTAGCTTTACTGTACTACGAGTACGGTTTCGTCCTCGTAAAGTATATAAAGAGAAGACGATTTCTTCGAAACGTAATTATTACTAAACGAAATCATTCAGGTTATTTATTGAAGGGAAGTTTTTCATTATGTAGTATATGTTCTTAAGACAAACCATATTTTTAAACAATGATTAAACGAAGAACCACATCCTTCAAAAAAAGAGCGTATACACTCTTTTAAAGGGCCGGAAACGCATTTCTGGGACCTTAGATCTTGCAAATGTCCATGGGCGGCCAGGTCACTTACCATCAAGTGAACCGTATGCGCGTTTGCCCCTGTTTGATAAAAAAAAAATATAATGTTCATATGAAAAAGTTAAGCTGCTTTTACTAATAAAATATTTTTAATATATGTCACTTAAATATTTTGATTGAGTCACCATACTGCCGTCCACTAGCTAAAACGCCGTTAACTGACCAGCACAATTTTTAAGTTCGGCTGATAAGTAATTTAAATTGTGCACGATTATACACATTATTAATGATGTTTACATTAAAAATCTCTTATAATATCTTTTGGTGATAAACATCAATACATGACATGCCTTATCCGAAGTTGGTTTCCGTTAAACAGGATTTTTACGTTTTATATCTTCAACATACTTTAAGTAAAGTAACAACTGGGTTAAGTAGCTTCTGAGTTTGAAAGGGCTGAGAAGATTCCGAATACCTTCAAGATTTGAATAGATATAGGAAATGTCATTGATCTGGATGATTTGGGATGATAATAACATTCTGGTTGTTCTTGTGCGGCATATTAATCTTGGATCAAAGGACGACGACTGTTCAGTGTAGTGTAAATTTTTAATGTTAATAGACGTCATATGCCACCTGAGGGCGTAGGTTTACTCATCATACTTGCCAAATGCGGGCTCGTTAACCCTTGTTGTGTGGTGATGATTTTAATCAGGAAAATCAGGTCGGGGACCTGCAGATCTGTGCCGGGTTACTCGGTTTATGAACTTCCTGATAGGTTCATGTTTTCGGTAAAGCGTACGGGATCAACAAATTTAAATAATCGGTTTGGCTGTAGGCTTCTGTCTTATAAGCATAATATGTTTAGATATTTGCTGTGAGTTTATTAACATATTATAAGGGAGGCATCCAGACATCGGAATAACAATTGGGAAATCTACGGAGGCATCCCTTTATGACTCACTTGCTACAGGTACAGCCAAAGTACTTTAGGGCTATATTATATAGGTAATTTAATTAAGTACTTACAGTGCCCTCCCGAAACACAGAAGTGCAAGACAACCTATTTCACGGGGAATATCTGGCTTCGTACCTACCTAGATACAGTACCGAGTTTACCACTAGTGCTTTACCAATTTTATGAATTAGGATACACTACACGGGACTATAGACAATAAATAAAGTCCTATTAAAATGTACTTAAGATAAAACTGAACCCTAAATACACTTCAAAGAAACAAAGAGAACTGAAATTCCACAAAAACATTTTATGTAAAATGTTGCCAAGACGACATAACGCTTGGGTTTCTGAATCTACACGGCTTAACTTTATCGACCCTTACTTAAACGAATTCTACAAATCAGCTATGTATGTAATATGCTATGATATGTACGGTTTCGCCGTTTTGCTAGTCATGCAGGTGATGATGCGAATATTTAGTTTCTGTTCTAAAGACAGTAACGAAACAGGCTAGCCGTACATGTTTACTGATATGTAGAATTTGTTGAAGTAAGGGTCGGTAGAGTCCAGAGATCTCATGATCTCTATCACAGCGGAAATCTTATGCGGTTATTTATTTATTTAAAAACTTTATGGCATATAAAATACAAAGTACAGTACAAAAGCGAACTTAATGCCGAATGGCATTCTCTACCAGTTAACCAAAGGACATGCAGAAAGAAATATAAATGGTGCGGTTAAAAACAAAAGGACTAAAATAATTTATAAAAAAAATATAAACAATTAAGAAACATCTGTGATAATTAAATACAAATTCCTAACTACATATACCTTAATAGACAATACACAAATATTCATATACAACATACAAAACACATACTTATATATGATATAATAGAGAAAAATAAGGCAATACGAAAGACTACACTAATATGGCTAAGAATGGAAAGCAGTAAAAAACCCTACGTATTTCCTTCTAGAAATAAAAGTTTAACTTTTTTCTTAACAATATCATCAATCAATATCAATTGTTATCTTGGCAATATTTAATATTATATGTTTTGGTGGGATTGTACACTTCGGCAAATACATATAAGTTGGCAATGAAATAACAGACTTTTAATCTTTGATTTAGCCCCAAATGCACATAAATCGAAAGGCATCCTTGCGTTGCCTTCTTAGTTAATTAAGGTGTGAGGTGACTGCAGGTTAGAATTTTACTTCTATTTCTTAGCCAAGACTTTTTAAATAGGTATATGATATGCCTTCACTCTATAGAAATGAACTACAAAGGCTGAATTCAGAACTCCGCAATCCACCAATCAGAACCAAAACAGATAGAGTGGTTTTTACGACTGACATCCTAAGACAGTCACCCATGCTATGACTATGACCATTGCGATAGTTTCTTCACTGAACGCGCCATCCGCTCAAAATCTTGAAGTACCGGAGCAATATAAGTCAACGGCTTGTATAAAACACGTATAGGTAACTTTATTGCTTTTGATTCTATTGTCACTGGTATTGCGCCCCAGGTGAGCGTGAGAGCCACGTTCCATGTATTTACGAATTTCCGAAATTATATGTACGTTATCCGACGCTACTTACGGTGAAGGAAAACATCGTGAGGGAAACCGTGCGCACGCCTGCGAAGGGATTTAAAGTGCGTCCCCCAATCGGTAGGGCCGCGCGGATCATTAGGATATCACCCTTTATGGGTAGGCTTAATGAGATGATATAAGATAGATAAGATAAGATAAAAATTCTTTATTGCACATAAGAAAAAAGCATACAACACAACAAGAAACACAAACAAAAAAGAGTACAATGTAGGCGGCCTTATTGCTAAGGTAGCAATTTCTTCCAGGCAACCTTTGGGTGAAAGAAAAATACTTATAGGTAAGCGGGCTAGTGCAAAACTTATATATAACAGTACATAAACTAAGTACACATTACTACAATAAATAATAATAAATAATAATACATATAAATATATACATAACTAAATGGAAGATAGATAATACAAAAATACAATCAGAGTTACATGAAGAAAAAGACAGCGACAGCTTACAGCATAGGAAAAAAGGTAAAGGAAAGCTAAGATCACAAATATTTATTGTAAGTAATGTTTTTTTACTCGGCTCTTAAAAGTCTCAAGAGACGGCGCACGACGAATGTCCTCGGGCAAGGCATTCCACAGCTTGATCGCTCGCACTGTGAAAGACTTTCCGTAGAAGTCAGTTTTATAGACGGCAGGTCAAGCGTCAATTTAGAGCTAGCACGCAAATCACGGGCCAAGGTTGCTGAGTGAAAAATAAAGCGATCTTTAAGATAAAGAGGGGTGTTAGGGTGGGAAAGAATGGAGTAAAGGAGGGAGAGAATGTGACAGTCCCTTCTACGGGCAATAGGCAGCCATTGAAGTTGGGACCTATATGAGGAGACATGGTCATACTTACGCAGGGCTAAATATAAATCGGATACAAAGATTCTGCAGACGCTCGAGCTTATTTAATAGTTGAAATAGATAAATCAGGATAACAAACGTCTGCATAATCCAGCATAGGAAGAAGAAGCGAATGTGCCAGGCTTATTTTGGTTTTGGTCGGCAAAAGATTCCTGAGACGCTTAAGAGAACCATAAGCGGCAAACACCTTCCTACTTACCTCTAATACCTGATGATTCACACCAAAGAGTCATCAAAAGTAACGCCAAGATTTTTGACTTACGGCTGTAGGGAATAGAAGTTCCATCAAAATTATCTGGGTAACATGTCATGTTTAATCCGTGAAATATACCAGTGGCTACCTATAATGATGGTCTGAGTTTTTGCCGGATTAACCTTCAAGCCGTAGGAACGACTCGGCAATACTGATAAGGTCTCTGGTAGTCTCGATAGCAACTGAGAGATCTGAAAGCGGAGCTTGTGTATAAATTTGAAGATCGTCTGCATACAAATGATAGGAAGAAGTGAGCGGAAGAGTGATAGAATTTATGAAAATAGCAAACAAAAGAGGTGACAGGACGCCACCCTGCGGAACGCCGGCAGAAGTATTACACCACGCAGAAAAAGAATCTTCAACGCGAATGCGCTGTCGGCGCCCATACAGGTAACTTTGAAACCATTCAATCACCGTTGGAGATATGTTATGAGAGCGCAAGATGGAGAGCAGAATATCAAAATCTACTGTATTGAAGGCGTTACTGAAATCAAGCAGCGTTAGGACGGTTAATTTTTGATTTTCCATCCCAAGTCGAATGTCATCGGAAACATGTACCAACGCAGTAGTCGTGCTATGACCGGGACGGAAGCCAGATTGACAGGAGTTCAAAAGGTTGTTCCTAGATAGGAAATATGTAAGTTGTTGATGAACCAACCTTTCGAGGACTTTGGAGAGGAATGGTAGAATGGAGATAGGGCGGTAATCAGAAGGAGAATTAGGATTATGTTTTTTAGGCAGTGGGATAATTTGTGCTTCCTTCCATACGGTAGGAAACACACCAGAGGATAAGGAGTTGTTGAGAATGTTGGCAATAACCGGAGAAAGGATATCAAGAAGAGGAGTAATCATTGCAACTAACGCAGTCACTACCAACGGCATTTGAGGAAATGGCTTGTACGCTCTTCATAACATCACAAGCGGTGACTGTGCGAAAGATAAAAGCTGGAAAAAATTGAGTTGGCATTGCATTGAGATGATTTATAGTATTTAGTTTAATAGAGCTGTCTATTTCAGCAGAAGAAGAGAAGTGACTGTTAAGAGAGTTTAAATCAATATTACTAGAAAGATGAGTCCGCGATTTTCCAACTCCAAGTTTGTTAAGGAAGGGCCAGACTTTAGCTGGATCACCATTCTCGACAGATTTATGAATATGGCGTCGCTGTACGTCCGTATCTTTGTATTGCAGCGATTTCGAATTTGCCGAAATTTGTCCCTATTTTTATCTGACGGATCCATTTTGTACCTGGTTTTTGCACGAACCTTTTTTGCCATGTATTCGCGCATCTCATCGTTAAGCCAGGGAGCTGGAAGGTGCTTAACGCGCACAGGACGTTCCGGTGCGTGACAATCATACAGATCAGTGATATTAGAGTTAAGTAATGCGACCTGATCGTCCACCGACTCCAGTTTTCCAATTGCCGACCAATCTACTTTACCCGCATCCTCACGCAGTTTGTCCAAATTCATGGCAGACAAATTACGAAGGAGCAGCGTCCTTGGTTTGATTTTAGGTGGTCGAATCCGGTACGATAGGTACAATAACCTATAGGTCAGGTACCTAGATCTTTCCTGAGACATTTCGTACATTTTGATTTTTATTTATCTAGGTACACCACATAGCAAGTTATCTGATATTCATGCATTCATTTACTTCAGTGTACTTCGGTGGCTCATTGATGTAAACTGTTTCCTTTCGATCTGGAGGGTGCAGGTTCAAATCCCGGCACGTAGCAACGTATTTTCGTTTTTCGTAATTATGTATACGCTAAGCCGACGCTCTTATGGTGAAGTAAAATAACGTGACGAATCCTGCGCACGTCTACGAAGAAATTCAAAAGTTCTGCCTAAAGTCGGCCTATCCGCACTGGGCCGCGTGAACGACTTAGGCCTATACACCCTTTACGAGTAGGCTCGTCCCCCTCGGTGGGACGTTTAATGAGCTGACGATGATGATGATAAAGCTTTCGTAAGTCATCGGTCAATCGTAACGAATTAAATCTCTTGTTACTTTTATCAAGAAGCGGTCAAGAACTCGTTGGCTCTAAGGGTCGTCCTTCCTGAAAACATACGAGAAAGGCACAATACCGTAGCAGATCTCCAACTTGCGCATTCGTCGAGCTATATAGGTAGCTTTAGTTCTCTTAAGATCTTCATCGATTATTTTTTTAATATTTGCAAATACCTATCATTAGCCTAGACACAGAACTAATAGTAATAGTTCTGTGCCTAGACTTCAAATTATACTACAACAAACTGTACTAGTGATGTTGGTTTTTCGAATAAAATTAAACAAATCTTTCAGATTTACCCCTGAGAATTTAAGCCGTATTTAGTTCCTATATTCACTACGTGTTAACAACATAACTCGTTCGTAAATATTGTTACACATTCTAGTACATAGCCAGTATTTACATGAAAGAAGTATAATCAAGTTCTAGTCAATATATTTCCGTATGCAACAATTTATATTAATATGCAAATAAATACTAATTAATCAATATAATTTCAAATCACAAGGTTGCTGCACATATGTCATTAATTACATGGGTACGTTCACTATTGCTTTTGCATATTTCAGCAACCTAATACTGGACATCCAGATTACAAATCTAAGGTGATATCAAAAGTCTGGAAGTCTTTATAGGCTTATGGAGCAAAACTGCATCCTACGCTACGCTAAGAGTGACTCCAGTTCCTAAAGGTGGCCAAACAGGCAACGACGTTTTGAACTTTAGACCGATTGCTGTGCTATTGGTCTTCGCAAAACTTTCGAAACAATACTAAGCTACCTTATTGATATTCAGATTAGACACTCTCTGCATGAATCTCAACACGGATTCCGTAAGGCTCGTTCGATTACTTCTATCCTCATATCTCATATAGATTACATATATGCCGAAATGGATGCTGGTAGACAGGTGGATGCAGCATACTTCGATTTTGAAAAGCATTCGATCTTGTTGACAATGACGTTTTAATGCAGAAGTTAGCGCGGGTGGGGTTTGTGCCAAAATTGCTTGAGTTCTTCTCCTGCTATCTACAAAATCGATGTCAGTTCGTAAGGTTGAATGGATTTGAGTCAGACATATATTTTACTAGGTCCGGTGTAAGCCAAGTACCTTGGGGCCGACGCTTTTCCTCATTTTTATTAATGATTTACCAGATGTCGTTAGGTCTTCAAAGTGTCTTCTGTTTGCAGATGACCTAAAGTTGAGTTAAGGCATTGGTGCCATGGCTGACTCTGTAGCCCTCCAGGCTGATATATGTGCGGTTGATGAGTGGAGTAGGCTTAATCATCTTCCTTTAATAGTACAAAGTGCAAAACCATCACATGTACTCGAAAGCGAAACCCAATTGAGACCGAATATAGCTCCATGACATGCCTATGCAAAAGGTTAATGAAATTCGCGACTTAGGAATAATAATCGACTCTCAGTTAGACTTGCACAACCAGTGGCAACAGTATGTAAAGCTGCTAATAAAATGCTAGGTTTCATTATGAGGATTTCAGCACAGCTTGATAATCCGAAAGTTGCTAATGTTCTATAATGCCTACGTTCGTAGTTCGGACTGTGGCGCCGCGTCGACCGCCGCGCCTCCTGCAACGGCCCAACGTTCGCACCACGTACGCCGCCCATGCACCCACTAACCGTGCTTTATGCTTCGTGGGGATATGCTCGTTCATGACTGTAGTATTGATTTATTACTGACCATCTTAGTATTCTACTTCAGAAAGCAGTCAACTATGCAACCACCAAATATTGTAATATATGTAAAACTAAATATTTTCTGACATTTTGAATTTAATTTAAATTTTATATCTATTTTGACATTGTAGATTTAATTGTAATGACATATAATACGCTTAATTTAGCTGTAGACGTGGCATGTCTTTACTAACAATATATTTATTTTGCATTCTAATATTCTGTTAATATAACTGTGCTTATAAACGTTTTGGATCAATTCTGTTAGTTTGTAAGGCAATGTATTCAATAAATAAATAAACTCATTGGTAAATAAATAAATAAATAAGAGATGATATTCATTTTAAAACGCGTCTTGCCGAATGCCTTTAGGCGCTGCGGTTAGAATGACATGTACGCATACAATTGTTGCGAGCTATATCTATCGTAACATTTACTCTTATTATTCGAATATGTTTCGGGTCGGTGAGATATTAATCCGGTAAAACTATATCTTCGATCGAGTCGGCCCATTTGTGCTGATGGATAGGAATCCTACACTTATCCCGTATTCCATCAGCCCCAAACCAACAGGTCAATTGTCAAATAACTACTATTTTATTAACTACACGTGCCATGCTATTAATATGAAGCCATTGTTTGACACGAAAATATAAACAAAGAATATGTAGCTTTTTATTTGATGTCTGCCTAAACAAATTAAATGAACAAAACATACTGTTATATCAATATCCTTGTTTTATAACTGTCAGTATGTCTTCTTGAGTAATTGGTTATGTAAACTGTTTGCTGGTAGGTTATCCAATGATGGTAAGTGACATGACAGAGTGGCTTTGATGGAGACCAACAACAGATAAATAATTATCATTCTCCATCAATGCCTCACTGCGCCCGTCGACCGAGACAACAGATACCCGGTAATTTCACTACAGTGCCCTGATCCCGACACAGAAGAATTGCGGAGGATATGGTTATTTTTTACTTGATTACCTTTGGTTCCAAGAACATCTAACATATTCGTAAAACGAGTGTGAAAATTTCATTTAATTAAAATCCATAAAAATCCTTGATCGTGGTCATCCGCCTATAATGTTTAACTACAAGGCACGGGCCTACCCGCACAGCAATGGTGAGATCACGCAACCACGTACGCCATCTCTTTAAAAAAAATACTTCTTCGATATAAAAATATTATTCTTATCTGCTACATCATATCTTACTTTTTGAACTAAACTGCGAGTACTTCCTGTAACCCTTAAACCAACGAAACCAAAGTTAATTTATTTCTATAAATCCGCTCTAATAAAATATAATGCGTAATATTTGTGGATGTTCATAGTTTCCTTCATAGATAACGTAGACAAGGTGATCATCAACAATTACAATTACAATCTAAACATTTTTCAATTCAAAGTATTACTAATTACTTATAATCAAGTACCAAAGTCAGCCTTCACTGAATCCGTACATCGTGACCGAGCCTTTTTATTAAGCTGCTGTAAAAACTGTTGATACCTTGAATTACTTTATTACCATTGGCATATTTGTTACATTAAAAGAAAATCTTAAATTGGTATCAAGAAATAACAATCTTCATCAGCTTCTTCAGTTCCACTGCAGAGCCTTCCTGCGTGCTATAGTGAGGAAATTAGGCCATAACAGTAAATAATATAATCCGCAAGAGAACTAAAGTTACCGACATACCCGCCGGATCAGCAAGTTGAAGTGCAGTGGGCTGGTCACGTATGTCGTAGAACCGATGGCCGTTGGAGCAGACGAGTTCTGGAGTGGAGACCGCGTCTGGCAAGCGTAGCGTAGGACGCCCTCCGGCCGATGGACCGACGACTTGCGGAGGTCGCTGGTGGGGAGCTGGATGAGAAAAGCGGAGACCGGGATATCTGGCGCAAAATGGGGGAGACCTATGTCCAGCAGTGGACTGCGATAGGTTGAAGAGAGGAGAGAGTAATAATATTTAACTTAAACCCTACATCTATCGTGTTGACTATCCCAATAACGAATAATTTGTTTTAATTATAAAACAGACATATGAATTTCGCTATGTAATTAAATTGCATCAAAACATGATAGGTGTCATGTTTTAATGCAATTTTAGTTACGTTACTCGTCGACTGTGTGGCTTCTGCTTATTATTTCAGTCATAAAAATAATACTTTTGGTAAAGCTGTGTTCCAAAAAACGAATAACTGAATACTTTGATCTTCATATCTCTGTATCATAAGTCCGGAAATGGACTTGAATCTCTGCTAAAATAAATGCAACTCTAGCGCAACTTACCTTCTTAGTTGTCTCAGATAGTAAATTTTTCAATGAAAATAAAGAAACACAGTGACTGAATGCGTCATGCAAAAACGTGAATGATTTAAGTGGACGGAACTTTAATTATGTCGTCCGTCCACCTAGCTTAACAAGATAAATGCTTTTATTATATAATAGTCTCGAGTAGATCCAACGATTCATCACTCAGTAAGGAATTCCTTGATTACTTTGTTAATGGAAAATATGTAAATATGAAAGTCATTATAAGATAAAATGCAATAAAATTGACAAGGGCGACATGCACTCTTCATTCGCCCTTAAATAAGACTAACCGTAGGGCTAAATATCGGCTCATGTTTTACCATGAATTTTTAATTCCAGTTTATCGAAACAAAATATACTAACAATATGTAACATAAATGTAAAAATAGTGTAATAAAAAAATTATTCTGAACAAATACTCTATTGAACTGTGCAAAGCAAAGCCCTACATAATTAAACTTCAGTTTATAGTTACTGCTCAAGCATTACAGTAAATGCAGATTCGTGATAAAATATTTCGCAATCGGTATTTACTTATATGAATTTTAGTTAACTGAACAGGTTGAAATATGTTATAACACGAAGAGTTGTTCATATTTATTAATAAAATATTTAAGGTTTTCTGAAATCGTCATTAATTATTTGCTTCATATCTAGTCACAAAATACTTTATTGATATATGATTCATATTAACGTGTTTCCTTAAATGTTGTGTTAAAAAAAAATAACTCTTAGCTCAAAAACAAAGTCAAGATAAAATTGTACAATGCAGTAGGTACTATCACGTTTAACTGCACATTTTCAATAGTTTAATTTTTATTGTGTCTGGAAACCCGGAGGTTTATAGGTTAATCTCACAACAAAAACCACAATATGTAACAACCTTAAATAGGTATATCTCGCCCTTCACGGAAATAAAAAACCTATACGATAAGTAAATAGGTACCAAATCCTGTCATTTACACACCCCAAGGATATTGATAAAGTATAGGTATAAGTTTGATGTTTACCGAAAAACCCACTCGATTCTTTCCTCCACGACTTGCAGTAACCTTAATAACATATTTGTGACCATTTATCTTGTTCGTAGGGGTCAAGTTGCCAATATATTTATACCATCTTATTAGATATGTAACGGCAACTTAGTTCTAACCAATAAATATAAAATAGCTTCACCACTTGTACGCGGCTGAATTATGTTGTGACGAATTCATCTTTTTTCTCTTCGTTTAAAATATTTTAGACAATGTGATTTTTCGTCATGTATTTAACAATAAAGATTCAAAGCTATAAGTATTCCGTGAGGAGGCCATTTATATATATATATATATATATATATATATATGAGCTTAAAATTTTTCGTTTAGGCTTAACAGAATATCGAAGCTACATCAGATCTGTTATTACCTCGACAAATAAAATATCTTGTGACTCGCTTCTCTAAAATAAAAAACAATAGCCCCTTATATATAAAATATCTTACTATAAAGTCTAAGTAAAAGTTGGTTTTATAAGTTGATGATGAGATGTTATGGTTTCTGTAATAATAATAACTGATAATTTTCAAATATCAGTTCAAATATATTGCTCTGATACTTGATTCGGGTTACGCCCTTGCGAATGTCTAACAAAGAAACTGCATTAATTACCTACTTACATTGTTCCGAACACGCGAAGCGAACTATTATAAATCCTAAATTTAAAGAAACTATAATAACATACTTAATTATTTGGTAGATTATTCCAATTCATGATACAAAAGGAAATATTTCACTTACCTACATGAAATACGAATATGACAAGAAATGCAGGCTTATTTATATTTCCTTAATCAAGAAGTATGACTTATGCAAGTTATAAGATTTAAGGAAACTGATGACACAAATATTTCATATTACTTGAACTAATATAAAATCTGCATACAAACACTCTCCAAAGAATTGTTAGAAACCAGAATAAAATATTCCTCTTTTTCTCAAAAAGGTATAAATTGATATAGTTTCTTTTAGGATTTATTACTTGATAATAATTAATAAGAAGAAAAAAATACATTAATTGGACATAAGGAACACAAATAATTAAAAAACACTTTCTTGGAACTCATTCCTTTGAATACTTCACATGCTAGTGAGGACGAGATTTGCCAAGCAGTGCACTGTGGGTACTCCATAGGAAGAAGCGAGCGATACCGATTTCGCCGTCATCTTTACAGCTTCTAATCAAAAGCCGTTTGTAACGACTCGTTACGAGTCTTATGTACGGAGGCTTAAAGAAAATAAAACTAAAATAGAATAGATCTGTAATATACATATATTCAGATTTTATAATTGTGGCTATGAAAGTTGTTAATTCATATATTTGTATTTTGCTTTTCTAAATCCCACTATTCATTTTGAAAACTTTGGTGTACCTTATTTTAATCACGAAATTCCTTGGTCTGGTCTTTAACACCAAAAATAGAATTCTAGTTGACATTGTTTTCTAAATTGAAATCAAAGCGACTTTTTAACCTCATCTTGTTCTCGAAATTAAGTTCAATTGTGTCGCCAGCTTTATAACAAATCGGAGCATGAATTTTTACCGACTTTATTTCTCTGATTCGAAACCTTTTTAAAATAGAGTATAAATAGTACCTACAAAAATAATTATATTCTATTTTAAAAACACAACCCTTGTTTGAATACCATGAATTTTGCAATGATTATTTTTAGTACCTAGTGCGATAAAAGGGCATTCTTTCTCACTCACACAAACGTGTCCCATATTGTGCGGAAGCCAAAAAAAAGTCGTGTACGTTGCCGAACGAAAACAATCATCGGCGTGATCGCCTTGACTCGCGCTCGGAAGTGAACGGGCATCAAGGTTCGGCTGCACTTATTTGGGTCACTTGCACCAGCATTGACCATACGAAATTTAACTCTAAACGTTCCTGTATAGAATCGGTTTTACCAATACTCATTGTCGTTAAAAAACGCTGCGTGCGGATAATTCTCCGGCGGAGTCATCGACGTCTCTATTTTGTCTCTCATTGTCAGTAAGGTATGATTATGTTATCTAATAGTTACGACAGTATTTATAATTTTGAATACTGATACAATCATCGAACAGTGACAGGTGTATTATATTTTTAAACCTGTACTTATTTAAATTGTATTTTACTCCACTTTTAGCAATATACAAGTTCACACAGACCTTTAATATTTAACAATTACATTGACAATTACTGTTCAATGTTGAACATTTATATGTACTTATACATGTTCTGCAAATGTTCATATGCAGTGGTGTCATTTACCCTATGTAACAAACTCGAAGTGCAACGAGCTTACAAGCTTGTACTATTTACTCACTTACCATATAAAGCATAAAAATATCTAGGTATGCATTTCTTTACAAACAATTGAGATTAATTAAATGACATAATGAACACTTGAAATTTAAGTTCCGGCGACCTAATTTACATTTGAAATTAAGCAGCCGAAGCTCACAATACCTCTACAGATTAATGCCATTCATCATTTCGATTAAATATATAAAGGTTTTATAAATAACTTTATGCTATATTAACATGTCAGTTTAACTAGGAAGTACATGTCCTTTATAATCTCTTGTAAGTATATTATTGTATTGGCACATTGAAATATCAAATTATATTGTCATTCATATTAGCTTATCAGTGTAGCAATCATTATCTCGGATTTATAACCATGGATATGATTTTTAGTTCAGGTATGTCGGATCGCAAAAACACCTTCGATTGCACGGAAGAGTTTTTTCTACTAATAAAAATAATTCTTCAGGTATCATATTGTCTTGTTCGTCGTATACTATTCGCTGTTTATTTATTTATTTAATTCTTTATTGTACACTGAAATCCACAAAAATATAAAAGTGAAACCGGCAGATTTTTTAAAACACAATTTTATATACACACGAAATTTAAAAGCATTAACAGATATAGTATTCTAGGACTGTATTGTAGCTATTAGCACCCACCCCTAGCAGATGCGGGTTTCAAATATTACGTTTACAAGCCTCCTTTATTACATTACAATCAGCTTAAATAATATTTAATATAAAGGAAAGGACATGAGAAAATAAAATATATAACAATTATATAATCAAATATGCAATGCTATGTCGCTGTTTTGTTTTGGTAGTGTGTGTGAGATTATATTAATGTGTGTGCAGTCTGTTAAGATTACAGATGACTGTTATGGTTGTATTTTTATGTTTTATTCTGTAGATAATACAATTATTTAATCTTTTTTAGACGCTTCCAAGTTACAAAAGTACGTAAATGTGCTGTACTATTTAAATACGTACGGCGTTAAATCATCAGTATATTTCAGGCAAATCAAACTTAAAGAGTAGGAAACCTCCTACGTGTTTGTGTACCTGGCGTTCCTTCAACTACGTGCGGAATCCTCATGAGATCTGTAGCCATGACCTCCTGACACAGCAGCGATTTTAAACCACACATACTCGTACTAGTGACGGCTGCATTTAAATTACCTTCTTTCTTATCTGAAAAATTTCGGTTAATTTTATAGGAGAGAGAGAAAAACTTTATAACCTGTTACCATTGGAAACGTTTCCGTACTTATTCAACCTGGCGACCTTTAAAAAGAGCGTATTCTCATTAAATTGCAAGTTGCATTTGTCGAATTGGTGATCGCAAAATAATTAATTCAAATTAAATCTAGATAGATTTTATGTCAAGACACGATGATTGATTGAATAATATTTATTATTATTTCATTGCAGGAAGCCTTTGTACAAAAATTTAATATTTAGTATTGTATAAAGTCAAAGCTCTTAGTATTCGTTGCATTAATGTTTAACATTAATACCTCAACCCTTAGAAGCAGTGTTGCCACCTTAGCCCCTTTGTAGCTAGATCCAGCACTTTTTAGTATAAGTGAACTGTGTGTATATAAGTAAGCAATTTCATCGTCCAATCCGCACTGGGCCCGCGTGGACGACTTAGGCCTAATCACCCTATACGGGTAGGCTCGTGCCCCTCGGTGGGGACGTTTAATGAGCTGATGATGATGAAGCCATTTCATCGGTCATGGTGACGTTTTTAGACGCTCTTAACAACGGCTTCATGACATGATTATTTCAGCATTTTTAGAACAGAAAATCCTTTTGATGCTCTATTTCGCCCTTTTTAACTTCACAAAAAGCCCTTTTTCTAAAATTTAAGTGGCAACACAGCTTAGAAGGCACACCGGTGGATCAGTAGTTATTGATGACAAACTGACCTTTTAGCAATCAAAGATTGCAAGCAGGAAAACAATAAAATGTATCACCCATCACTCAAAGAATGAGTTCACGCGCCGTTACTGCAACTTTAATGATAATTACATAATTTATTTCCTCTTCAATCACGCCGAGGTCATTTTTGTTTATATTTATAAAGTTTTATTTATTTGTAAAATATCATATGCACGTACACATACGCGGTGTTTTGTGAATAAACAAGCATTGTTTGCAGAGCATGCTTGTGTTATCGATATTACATATTTTATTAAGTAAGTAAATATTTATTCAGTGAAACATTTACAATAACAAAATACAGTAAATCACAAAATGTACCTATTCGTATCTTGTTAGCTGCATAATATTTAACTGTAACTTTCGACCATGATTCAACTCAATAGGTTTAAAACTACATTTTAAACAATTATTTCAACTTTAAATAATATTAGTCTGTTCTTTTTATATAATCAATATTTTGAAAAGAGTGACTACTTACTGAGTTTCGTTGAGGATCTTGAATTGCTGGATTAGAGTCAGTCTTTAAGGTTATATTTGTCATTCCTACGAGTCTTAATTTCTACATTTAGTTTTTTGCATACAGGTAGGTGTAAAAATCTATCCAATCTTATTCATTTAATATTTTTCTCGTCAGCCAACATGCAGTCTTATTTTTTATACTTCGCTTGTTCTATCAAACAAAATGCAAGTAACCATTATGTTAGTAAAGCAGGTTTGACGGGGTGCCATAGTTAAACCCTTCCAAGGCCTTAAGTTTAATACCATATAGTCACTGGTAGTTGGAACTGGTTTTGCAATATCAAACAAATACTAAAAAACACCTCGTAAGGGATGTCGAAGTATCCATTTGGATTTGCTTACTTAATTTGACTAATGAAATATTAAGGCAGGGCACATAGTGCGTAAAATGTTGCGGAAAGGTTCTCGAGTGGCGTCCACTTAACGGAAAATGAAATGTGGGCCGTCTCCTAACCAGGGGGGCGGGTAGCAGATGCAGGATGTTAACTGCTAGAGATCAGCCCGCGAGGAAATCATTGGGGGATTGGGGGATTG
This sequence comes from Leucinodes orbonalis, assembly GCA_019425675.1. Taxonomy (NCBI): domain Eukaryota; kingdom Metazoa; phylum Arthropoda; class Insecta; order Lepidoptera; family Crambidae; genus Leucinodes; species Leucinodes orbonalis. The sequence goes on from PQWD01008642.1 coordinate 98,492, forward strand.
ATTTTGGAATCAAATCTTTTTTTTTAATAATAAGAAATTGTAAAAAGTGATAGCTTTGTGCTCCAGAGACACAACTCTGAGCACCGCTAATACTGCACTAAAACTGATGATTAAATGATATTGAGCTTGAGTTTGAAGCTTTAAAAGCCAACTAGGACAGAAACCAGGCATGAATCTCGATAAGATGAAAGTTTTTGACATCTTTCTTGAAGCTGCGCAGGAATATAACCTGCCTTTGCAAAACCATCAAACTTGATCGGCGTATCTTCGAGAGAGATGATTCAGTTGCGCTGGGTGAGACATAAATTAATTTTTAGTGGTTTATTTTTATGAAAAATCCGTAAAATCTGTTCTGGCACAACTGATAAAATTTAATTTCTTCTCTCTTCTGGGTTTGTTTGTTGTTAATGCATTTTTTCATTATAATTATGCCGTAATAGCTTGTAACTAAGGAAACATGGCGTTGAGTTTTACATTAATAAAAACAATGTAACAACAACTTATTTAGGAAAAAAAATACATAAATATCAAAATATATAGTTTAGTTCACTTCCAAACTTAAATGTTACTCATATATCACTTTAATCCCAATAATTTACCAAGCTGTACGGGGAGAGATTTATTACTTAACAAAATAAATATATTCTTTAATCTAAACTTGGTTACATTGTAGAGTTAAACGTGTCACGTTATACCGGTAACATTTTTTCATATCTTTATACAGGTTACTAACCAAGTGACCAACGAACCGAGTCGTAAAAAAAAAAAAAACCTATTTAATTCTAACGATTCCACGAAACTAGTACAACCACTTATTCAATCCTAGAGTAAATAGTTTCCCATATGTTCTGCCGCGGGAAGCTTTCATGTTATACAGTGATTGGGATAGTCAGTTAGCTCAGCTGATGACGCCTGACCATGATAGAGCAGTATTGAAGAAAACCAATAACTGAAAGAACTATGCCCGTCACCCGAGACGGCAGTTGTTATGCTCATATACCCGGTAATTTCGCTAACTACAGTCCCCTCATCCCGATACACGAAAGTGCATAAAACTTATTTCACGGGACGATATCTGGCATTGCGGCGGTACCTCTAGACGATTTAGTAGGTATCGAGTAAATGCCAAAATAGTATAATTATTTTTTATATATAATTTTTTTTAATGATTTAAAAATTTAATTATTATTTTTAATTTAGTGAAAATATTTCCAAATAATACAGATTTTATTTAATGACATATCATTTACCAATTTTATACAAAGAATATTTATTGTAGAAATATCTTATTGAAGCATTGAAGTCCCCCTCTCTGTGTGATTGTGCTGTGCCCGACAGGGTCCATATCGATACTAATGTTTGTTATAATTATACCAACCTATAAACATGGAAAAGCAATAAAGAATTGAATTGAATTGAGTCTACCACCTTATTAGACTGTCAAAATTGACTAGGCTAGTCGATTATTTCAACCCTGGAGTGTGTAACCAGTTTTGCATATCTTCTGCCGCGGGGACCGTCAACCTTGCCAAGGCCAGACTAGTTCACGGCTATAGTTCGACCATTCACGCTCGGATGGAAGGCATTGGTGTTCCATTTACCAGGCCAGGGTTAAGGTCTTCGGCCTAATTACATAATTTGGTGTTTTACGACTGCATGCTTTGTGTTATTACTATTCGGCATATCAATGACACGTTCGAATGTTGCAAAAAATTACTTGCTGATACTTTCACATTTTTCGAGTTTGAAAAATATTAGACTTATTTAATGAAAATATAGTATTATAATTTATAATTATGCCATGGAACGAAGAATTTCATTGTTTTCAAAATAATAAGTGGTTCAAAATTATTAATATAAATATAAAATAATAAAACTATAAGTACATTATTTAGTGTTTTGTACCTTAAATAATAGTAATTTATGGAAAAATTATTTCGTTTATTTTTTGTGCATCAGCGTAATCAAAATTAAATTTAAAAAATGGTTTCAACATCAAAAAACTAATATATTTTTTATGTTGAAACCATTAGTATTAAGATAAGTTATTTAGATTTCTAAATTCTAAATCTATTTAGATTAATTAAATAAGTAGGTACCTACCTGGTCCTTTATATATTGAGTCACTTTGGCTTCATATATTGAGTCACTTTAAGGGTAAACAATATCTAAGTAAAAATTTTATTGTACATAAAGAATATGTGGACCGATTTGATATCGATAAAAAATAGTCCGGTTACACAGTTCAGTACTATTATTATAACAAACTAAGCTTCTAATAGTTTTTCAACAATTTTAAGACCATTTCCGCATTTCTATAAGGAAAATATACATAGAACGTTTCATGCGAATTTTAATAGACAGTGACAGTTTGTTGAACTTTTGAGTTCAAATAAAATTTTAGACTCTCGGGTTAATGTCATCAAGCCTTGTTTGAGATTTGGTTCTAAGATATGTACGGGTACCTTCCTACGAGTTTAAGTGAAATAGTAATTTATCATAATTTTATATTTTTCCCTGGTTCATTAAATATGTCTAGATATATAATACTTTTATATATATGTATTATTTACTTTCTACAACAAATAAGTGCAAATTTTCGAATCGATTCTAACCAATACAACATTTATCCTTATCTAATAAAATACCTTAAACACATTGTTGATTTAATATAGATATATGGCCATTTACAGAATATGATTTATATGAACATTTTTGAAAATATTACAGTTTTAAAAGTTGCGGTACGTAGAGTTTGCGGCGAACCGGTCGACTGGGGAGGCGGGAGCGTGCCTATTACGAACATCACCATTGCACCCGTGCGAAACATGGGCTGGTCGCTAGTATATTTGATGATTGTGACAATTAACCTTATATTAACTCGGCTTGTTATCGAAACAGAAATGAATGCTTTTAAATATAATCCCCAGTTCCGAAAAACTTGACGAATATACCCAAAACCTTCGCCTTCGTCGCTTGGCTACATATAGACCGCGAATGAACTTTCTTTGTCAATTAGTGGAAAAGGTTTATCCACACATGACACATTTTAGCCTAATATGAACATGGTGTAATATGAAAGAGGTTCTATAGAAAATTGTATTTTGATATTCATTTTATCACATTTTATCATTAAGATGAAATAAACCGTATAGTTAATATTAATGGGGACTTATTTGAATAAACATTATAGTTTTGTTTATTTTTACATACATATATTTGAAGAGTACTGATTTTTTAACTTGATTCTTTTTAGCAGAAAACAACAGCACGAGCCAGATCTCGATGAGAGAGAGATGTATATGGTTCTGTAAAGATCTTAAATTTTTAAAATGAATAAAGCATTTTTTTTAAAAAGCCTCGTTAATCATCAGTTTTTTGTTACACTCGTAGCACGCCATCAAAAACTCTTCGAAGTTTGTTTTACGAATATATATTCGTAACAATTTTTGTCTACAATACAATATACTTAAATAATATTGGATGGGCCTTTACAGTATAGTTAACTAAATAAAATGACATATCAAAAAAATATATAACTATGGCTATCTACGCGTTATTAAATATACTGTTATTTCTAATAAATATCTAAAATAAGAAGGCTATATAGTTTCATCATCATCAGCTGGGCACGAGCCTACCCGTATAGGGTGATTAGGCCTTAGTCGTCCACGCGGGCCCAGTGCGGATTGGACGACTTCACACACAACCTTCGAATCTCTTCGCAGGCGTGCATGAAGGTTACCTCACGATGTTTTCCTTCACCGTAAGAGCGTCGGATAACGTATATATATTTCCGAAAATTCGAAAATACATTGGTACGTGTCGGGATTTGAACCGCAGCCCTCCCGGTAGGAAGGCGACAGTCCACACCACTGAGCCACCGACGCTATACAGTTTATATTACGATAAATCTCAATGAATTCATTTATTATTTTTAGCTTATTCATATTTTTCTATGGTTTCTAACGATAAAATTCAGTAGAATAAATAATGCTTGTTATAAATTGCTAATATATGTTCTTTAATTGAAAAAACTGGCCTGTTTTCTTCTGCCAATTGAAGCCTATCTATATTGTGCATTGTGTTATGTGTTTTAAAAATTAGAGTCAACCTAAAAACAAACTTAAATGTAACAAAGAACACTGGCAAAATGTACAAAACCTTATTTTTAAAGAGTATGCGAATTATACATATATATTTCAATAAAATGCAAATTAATATTAAAAAATAAAATTTTTTTTTTACATTAAATAGCCAGCGTTTGACTACGCCTTGTCTGGTGTTTAACATCGTCCTTATCCTTATTGCCTGATATTTTTATTGTTATTATATTTATTGATACAATTTTATATACATTTAGATTGGATTTATTTGAGTGCGGATAGGAAAATTATTGCAATGAATTTTAATATATCATATTTATAATATTATAATAGATAGTTTTGCGAAAGATTCATTTGGATTTTATTTTAATTTGAATTATTTAATGATTCCATTAAAATGTTCAAACTAATTTTATATTTCATTGAAAAATTGAAAAATTTCATTGAAGAATTATTTTATGTACTATGGATGCTCCATCAGAAATAAGCATTTTGATCAATTATAACTTTTAATTAAATATAATTTTATCAAAAATATTATATAAAACATAGTGATAAATTAAAATTGAAAAAGTCCTATCTATATATATTTTCTGGTCATACTTAAACCTTAAAAATCACAAAAACAAAAATTATTTAAGATTAAAAATAGAAAAATAAATATTTATGACATAACTAGGTATCATATCATAAATTAAGTAAAATACATTAAAATTAAAAATATTAAGTACAATACAATGAGTATTTGATACAATGATTATTTTTTTTATATATATACCATAAATGTAGGTACTTACGATTTTCTCTGACACAATAACACAAATTCACACACAACACCAAAACGAATTGTCAAACAATTATTTTATTTCGCGAACACTTAAAAATTTTCCCGCGCACCCGCGTTTAGCTGTCAAATAGGTTTTTTATTTTTTTCTCGTGGGCGTGATGCGGCCAGCGCGCACTGTAGGTGCAGCCGGACAGCGGGCAATTTATATAGTCTTAGTATCGAGATTCTTGGTGTCGACATATCGAGCGAAGTCCAGTTTCGTGGCCATCTAGAGGGTAAGGCTAAATTAGCCTCGAAGAAGCTTGGCGTGCTCAATAGATCGAGACGGTATTTCACACCGGCTCACCGCCTGCAACTTTATAAGGCGCAGGTTCGACCTCTAATGGAATACTGTTCTCATTTTGGGCAGGGGCTCCCCAGTACCAGCTTCTTCTCTAGACCGCATTCAGCGAAGAGCGACTCGAGTTGTCGATTGCCGTGATGTTTCGGCTAGGCTTGACTCCTTGCGCTGCGTAGAGATGTAGCTTCATTATGCATTCTCTATCGCATATACCATGGGGAGTGCTCCGGGGAACTGTTCGGTCTGATCCCTGCCGCCTCTTTCCGCCATAGATCTACGCGGCAACTCTACACCCCCACCACCTTGACAGTTGGCAAAGCACTACAGTGCGCTTTAACAGAAACTTTCTGCCCCGCACCACAAAATTGTGGAATGAGTTGCCGCATGCGGTTTTTCCGGACAGATTCGACCTGCAAACCTTCAAGAAAAGAGCGTACTCTTTCTTAAAAGGCCGGCAACGCATCTTGTAGTACTTTGGTGTTGCAATGTCCATGGGCGGCAGTATTCACTTTCCTTCAGGTGATCTGTCTGCTCGTTTGCCCCTATACTATAAAAAAAAAAAAAAAAAAAAAAAAAATATAGTCCTTGTGGAACCGTTTGGTTTATATCGTCCTAGGCTCGTGCCATTCACAAACTACCTACGAGAGATTTATTAATTTTTAACAAGTGTAACGTAGGATACTTGAACGGGATAAAAGGGGGGACAAAAATACTGGCTGCTTACAAAATTATTTACTAACTAGTAGTTACGTTTACTACAATTTTCAATGATATAAATATTAATCTTCAGAAAAAGATACACAATATACTCGAACTACCGCTGTGGTATAGTTTGTTCAGCGTTGCTTGATCCGGGGGTCGTGGGTTCGAATCCTGCATGGTGCTCGCATAGTGAAAGTCACTTTGTGCGAATTTTCCCAGTTTGATTAGGATATTGCAAGCTTAGTCACCTGATTGTCTTGAAAAGAAAGATGATTCCGTGCTTCGAATGACACGCTGAGCCGTCGATCCCGGCTGCAATCTTAGCCTAGTTCGTTAACACCCACCAATCCATATCGGGGCCCCGTTGTGGGTAACGGCCCAAACTCGCCATAACCACGCTGTGTGGAATGGCCTATATCCTGCAGTGGAACGTTTATGCGTTAAGATGATGATGATGAAGACTACCTCACATGAAATAAAACAACAGAAACTTTTGAACACTATCAACTTAAAAACTTTAAATAACTTTTCTTTCTCAATAATAAGCTAAATACTAGTCCTACACTGAACTGGACAGACCATAAGCTACCGCGATGGTCCAATGTGTTTCTCGGATCGCCAGAGCCTCGTTTACTGTACGGCAGGATGCCACGTTTAGGTGCAATTTTTTTTTCAGATTTACAATTAACCACTAATGGCCTTCACAGCTTCACCAGACAAGTGGCGAGCACAGATTACCCTTTGCCAAAATAAGTGGGGCTACCTCGGGTCCCGATAATAGGGTTGCCAGATTGAACCCGGGGTAATTCTAAAACAACGGTGACGAGTCCAGTGGCGATAGTAATGAGTACATAATAGATATCTATACATAATAGATACACAATTTTTTTAAAATTAAAGATTTGTTTATTTAAAAAAAAATTTTTGTGAAAACGTGTAAAGATTTGTATTTTTTAAAACAAAAAGCTTTAAAACATCCTTTCCTTTTTAGGAAAATGTCATTTATTACCGACGATCCATATGGTGGAATGGTTAAAAAGTCGATTATTTATATTGTTATGACCAACTAATTACCGTATTTCTAGTAAATAAATGTTGTTATTAATATTGTTGCACCACGAGGGTAACAATAATAATTATCATTAATGGATACCATCTTTATCATGAACAGTTTATTATGTTTTCCCACCGAGTGGCACGACATTCATAATACATTCGTACATGGCGGGATTTGAACCTGCACCCGCCCACATCGGAAGGCAACAGTGCACACCAATGAGCTACTGACGCTCTACGGTGAGTGAACACCGCGTCTTGGCTACGCTTAGTAATGTAGGACGCCCTCCAGCCTGATAGATCGACTTGAGAAAAGCCGTTGCTTGAGGCTGGCCGAGATAAGCGGAGGACCGGGATTTCTGGTAGAAATTAATAAATTAATAATTCCTCTGACATTCATACAGCGCCATCTAGCCCCAAGTTGAGCGTGAAGCTTGTATTGCGGGTACTACTAACTGATAATCATGCATATATATGTAATTTAAAAATACATATTATACATACCTAGAAAACACCCAGACCAATGACAAACAGACTTGTTCATGCGCCGGGGATCAAACCCAGAACCTTTCGGAAAATTCGGTGTAGTCGCTGACGTCTCAACCATTACACCAAATGGGGGAGACCTATGTCCAGCAGTTGATTAACATGGACGGTTACTGTTGCGGCCTTTTAAAAGAATTTCAACACCCAAACATCATCATCATCATCATCATATCAGCTCATTAAACGTCCCCACCGAGGGGCACGAGCCTACCCGCACAGGGTGATTAGGCCTTAGTCGTCCACGCGGGCCCAGTGCGGATTGGACGACTTCACACACAACCTTCGAATCTCTTCGCAGCCAAACATACCGCCAATCAATGTGACATCTCTATAGAGCCTACAAAATATAAATGAATCTATTGGTTCATTTATAGCAGTTCTTTTAACCAGGAATCCAGACACAATAGACAATCTTTTGTTTCTGACGACTAAAGTTTTTATTGGCGTTCAAAGGGTGAATTTTATAAACAGATATTTAAATTTTATTTATGTAAACAGGTATTGGTAATGTAAGTCCAAAAACCATATTAGATTAAAACAAAATATAAACAATTTACTTTACCTAAGCATTGAACCTGCAATTTTGTTTTGACGAAAGAATTTATCCTTAAGTATATTAAAGTATAGTTTTTGCACAACAGGCCAAAACACTGAAGCGCTTATTTTAAGTATCAAAATTCATTTTGTGCTTTACTTTGATATTTGCAATGTTTTTTATTTGTTTTTTTGTGTATTTTGTTGACGTTCAAAAGTGCTCTTTGTAAGCCTAATTTGAAATATTGGATTTTGATTTTGTTGACTTTGAGTATACTGCTACAAATTCAACTTGACTCACTGGGAAAGGCCGGGGAAAATATGGCACGTAATATGTAATTTTTTACCTACATTACTACTTAGGTAGATAACGAGTATTTATTGTGGTATAATGTATACCTAGGTTCTAATAGTCATACATGTAACCATATATTTTACTAATAATCAAACAACCGTATAAGTATTTGGTGACCAAAACATCGCATTTTGGTCGAATTTTTAGCCTCTACACATAAAACTATATATTTAACCTGATCAAAATTTATTGTTAAAAAAAAAACTATTTTCTTTATCTTAAAATTTGTGTATTTTTTTTTATTTTAAACATTTGAAAATTTATATAAATTATGTTTTTTTATTTTTTTATCGTTGGTTGTTGTAAATGTGTTGTCTTTACCTACAATTGTATTTTTTCGAAAGAAGTTCCATTTTTTAGTTGTACTTGAAGCAGTGCTCTGGAGTAAGACCACGTCTTGACAAGCGTAGTGTATAAAGTCGCTGGTGACGGCTGGATGAGGAAAGCGCAGAACTAGTCCATTAGATGCATATTAGGGAAGACCATTTTTTGCGAACTGTCTAAGTACTGCTGTTGGCTGCAGATGGCCTTTACAGCTTCACCGGGCAATTGGCAAACGCAGATGACACTCAGCCTTAAAAAATACACAACGAGCC